>ML660770.1:3961236-4148844 GCA_007570785.1 Antilocapra americana | reverse complement strand
TCCCCTCATACCTCACCTCTCCCCTTACACCCTTACACCTCACCCCTTCCCTCACACCTCATCCCTCCTCTTATACCTTTACACCTCACCTCTCCTTTCACACCTCACCCCTACCCCTACACCTCACTCCTCCTCTTACACCTCATCCCTCCCTTTATACCCTTACACCTCACCCCTCCCTTCGCACCTCATCCTTCCCCTTACACCTCACCCTCCCCTCACACCTCACCCCTCTCCTCACATCTCACCCCTCCTCTTACACCCTTATACCTCACCCCTACCTTCACACCTCACCCCTCCCCTCATACCTCACCTCTCCCCTTACACCCTTACACCTCACCCCTTCCCTCACACCTCACCCCTCCTTTTACATCCTTACATCTCACTCCTACTCTTACTCCCTTACCCCTCCTCTTACACTCTTACACCCCAGCCCTCACCTCACACTTCATACTTCATTCCTCCCCTCCTCCCCTCTCCTTTTCCTCCTCCCCCTCCTCTCCCCTCAGTTCTTGGCAGCAGAAACTTGTGAGGGGCAGAGCAGAGAAGTTTAGATGGCAGAATGTGCTCGGCCACCACCTTCTGGCAGCCATGTGGGCCCAGGGACCAGCCCTGCAGGTGACCAGCCATCAGGTGTACCCAGGTCAGGACTTCCAGTTCTAAAATAGGAAAGTCCTGGGCGCACTGGGCTGTTTTCCCACCGCTACATGTTCTGAGTTGCACTGACTGAGTCCTATATCCCTAATGCACTGACTTGGGGCCATGGCCCTGCGGGCTGGGATGTAGGGTGGGGGGAAGTGCCGCTGGAAGTGGATGGCGCTCGAGGCACTCTGCGCATGTGCGGGCCCTGCTCGGGCGCCCTAGTCACCCGCAGAGCTGGACTCCATGATTCAGCGTTCACTTGGTGCCTTCCTGGCGATTGCATTCTCTGTCCTCCCATCAGCCGCCTCTGCCTCCCTTGTTCTTGATCCTTGAGGTAGACCGTTGGGCCTCAGGGTCTGGGCGGTCTGCTCTCCCCTCTCCTTCCAGGTCTAGTGTGTGATGAGTCCCGCCTGACGTTTCCAGTGCAGAAATGCATGTTTGTTTCTCTTTTCTTACATTTAACCAGATCCTGCTAGATGCCTGCCAAACTGGGCATCCCAGCCAACCAGTTTGGGGTGCTTCTCCCCCGAAGTTGTCTAAGAACCCTACTCCTACAGACTCCACACTGTGCCCCCAGTTTCAGCTCAAAGGGCAGAGCTGTGGGTTTCCAGACCTCTTGCCTCCTCTCACCTCGCTCTCAACCCTCCCCTACCCCTCAGCCTCTCTGGGGCTGCTGTCTGGTCTGAAGGGGGAACCCCTGTGCCCTGCTGTAGGCCAAGCTGTCGTCCTTCCTGTGACCACCCTCAGCCTTGGGGAGCCTCACCCAGGCTGCTGAGGATGCAGGACCCTGACCTTATACCTGCACCGTGGCCATCAGTCTCCTCTTCCCAGGTCTCCAGCTCTGAGCAGCCCAGAGTTGATAATCCACACTCCTGCCCCACTCCCTCAGACACAGAGGGTTCATTCCAAATGGACCCCACAGTCTTACTTATCCAAAAAGAATCTGAAGACACATTCTTAGACAGAGGTTCGGGGGCCCAAACGCCCTTTACCTGTCCTGGACGGAGGAGGCAAGATGCATCTTTACTCCGGCTGCTTCCCTAAGAAAGGGCTACTTGCTTTCTCCTGCTTGCCGGCCTGGCACTGTGATTTTTTTTTAGGTGGCCACCCTGCCTCAGTCAGCTGTCAATCAGTCCCCCTGCTTGAGGAGGCTCCTGACAGCTAGGGTCCCTGGGGACTCACTGTGCCAGGTACAGGACCAGGCACTCGAGAGCTAAGTGACTCATGCAGCAGCAGAGAGGAGACTACTGTTCTCTCATTTTGCAAGAGGCAGAGTTAATTGCCTGAGAGCTTGGCACGTAAGAGACAGAGCTGGGCACAGCGCAGGCAGGCAGGCAGCAACTGCAAGGCGTTGCCTCTGTCCGCCACCTGACAGCCTGCCCGCTGTGTTCACTGGGTTCCAGGCTCTGGACAGGGGTGCTTTGCCTACAGCAGCCCATTTACGCATCAGCAGCTCTTGAGGTAGGTGCTATTTTTACCTCCCACCCCTGCCTTTTATGAGAAGTTAAATGATTTGTCCAGAGTTCCATCAGAGAAACACCAGGAATCTCAGTTGCCCCACAGCGCCCCCTTGTGGCCGACACCCTACCCTGCTGCCTCTGAGTCCCCGTGTCTGTTACAAGCCCCTGAGCCACCCTACACAGTGGCTGCTGGTGGGGAAAATATTTTTAATTTTTTCTTTTCTATTATGATTTATTATAAGTTGTTGAATATAGTTCCCTGTGCTATACAATAGGACCTTGTTGGGGCAGTTTTAAATTTTTTCCCAGCGTGGTTGGGAAGTATATTTTAAAACAGTCTTCTCCCAACCCAGACTACCTCTCTTCTGAGGTAGATAAGAAAGAAGACAATCATTATCAAAGGAGCACCAAACCAGAATGTGATGTGCATCACAGACCATCTGCCAACAGGTTTTCAAAGACAGAAAAGAATTCGTAATATGAGCCAAGGAGATACAGCCTATTCATACAGATCTTCAGGATAAGCAATAATTTATTCTCAAAGAACTTGGCAACATTATTACCTGTATGTTACCCTAAATCCATATGGCTAGTGAGGTGACCCTCTGTGTCTGTTAATTTGTTTAACCCCGTGTGTTAAAAGGAAAATGGAGTTTCTCATATCTTTAGAACAAGAGGTGGTTGTGCAACTTGGATTCAGGTGACCACAAATAAAGGCTCCGACCCTCCCACCGGAACTGGGAGATGAGGTCCTATTTTCCTTGAATGTTTGCATGCCAAAGAGATCCCTCCCAGGATCTTCAGAAAGATGTCCCTGGGTCATAAAACTGGCAAAAGGCTTATTTAGCTTTTAAAAGGATTTACATGTATATCAAAGAGATGAAGAAAGAACTAAAAGTTTTCTAAAGTAGATCCTGTCAGAAAAGGGCAGGGGAAGTCTCATTCATCATTTTTAGAGATGTCCGTCTCTTTACCCTGGAGGAGGAAATGGCAACACACTCCAGAATTCTTTCCTGAAGAATCCCGTGAACATAGGAGCCTGGCGGGCTATCATCCAAAGGATCACAAATAGTCGGACACGACTAAGGGACTAAGCACACACTGTCTCTTTAATGGGGCCTCCCAGGTGGCATTAGTGGTAAAGAACTCGCCTGCCAATGCAGGAGACATAAGAGACGTGGGTTTGATGCCTGGGTTGGGAAGATCCCCTGGAGGAGGGCATGGAAACCCACTACAGTCTTCTTGCCTGGAGAATCCCTTGGACAGAGGAACCTGGGGGGCTACAGTCCACAGGGTTGCAAAGAGTCAGACACGACTGAAGCGATTTGGCATGCACCCATGTCTCTTTAAGGATGTCCATCATCTTAGTGAGAATTAAGCCTCTTAGTTTAAATTTCTACTGGTTCCTGTACCACTGGGTCTATTTATGGTCCTGGCTCCTCTCCCATGGCCAGCTGCCTCTGTTCTCACCTCCTGCATCCTCACAGTGCTCCAATTCTCAAAGTAAGATCCGACCAGGACCCTCTCTGCCTCTAAACACTCCAGGGACCCCCACTTCCCAAACAGAAATGCCACAGTCCACATCCGGGAGCCCACGGCCCACAAGGATATGGCCCCAAGTCACCTGTCCTGCCTGGGTCCTCATTTCCCCCTTGACTGTGTCCACTGGGCCAAACCCAACTGCTCCCATTGCCTTCACCTTCCTGACTCTGTCCTGGGGCTCTGGTCCTGATGCTCCCTCCTCCCGGAGGAGCCTTCTGCCCACCTCTGCCAGCTGCGATGGGTCATTCCCTGACCACGTCTCCATCTTCAGGCTCCCCCACACTCGACATGATGTGTTTCCTCCTGTTCAGGGTCTTGATTCATCCCTCACCCCATGAGCTTTTTTTTTTTTTTTTTTAATATTTATTTATTTGGCTGTTCTGTGTCTTCCTTGCCGCACAGGCTTTTCTCTAGTTGTGGAGAGCAGGGGCTCCTCTCTAGTTAGTGGTGCATGGGCTTCGCATGGCAGTGGATAGGCTCTAGGGCACGTGGGCTCAGTAGTTGCAGCTCCTGGGCTCTGGTGCCCAGGTCAGTAGTTGTGACACATGCGCTCAGTTGCTCTGCGGCAAGTGGGGTCCTCCCAGATCGAGGATCAAGCCCATGTCTCCTGCACTGGAAGCTGGATTCTTTACCACTGAGCCACCAGGGAAGCCCAGTCCCTCGAGCTTTGGAGCTAGGCTTAGATTTGAACCCTGACTCTGCCGCTGCCCATCTGTGGGGCCTGAGTAAGCTCCTCTACCTTCCAGAGCTTCTGTTTCATCATGTCATCTATAAAATTGTTCTGAAAATGCCCATCTCACAGGGTTAGCAGGAGAACCGGACTAAGTAAGGGAAGATGGCCCAGTGCAGCGCTGTTTTCCCTTACCCTCCGCCTAGTCAACTCCAAGCTGGTGATAAATGTTTGCTGGACTCAGGAAGGACATTCAGAACACCATTTATTGCTGGGTGAAAACTTGAGTCTCACTCTTGAGAATCTATAACACTCTCACGGCTCTGCCTGGAAATGTTATTTTTACCTCTTTGTACGTGTTATTCAGTTTGTAGCTCTGCGTGACTTTTCTGCTTTGGGTGAGTGTGGGCATGCTGGCTTGTAAAACGAGAGGCTTTCATTCATATTGTATGACGTTTATGCAAGTGAAACCCAAGTCTTCCACTCATAAATAATCCACCTGTTCTTGCCCTCCTCAAAGGATATTTTCCTGCACAATCTGAAGCCACCGCAGCCACCTGGAAATCTCCAGAAAGTCAGTGTTGCAGATTCGCTTAATTTTTTTTTTTTTTTTTTCGCTTAATTTTATTCAGTCTTGGCCCATGAACTATGTATGGGATGGAGCCGACCGCTAAAGGACGGACTGAAAAAAGTTTCAGTTACGTTGTCAGAGTCCCCAGCAGTGATGGGTTTGATATAATGAACGTTGATGTGAAGATTGACACGTCCTGGATCTTCCAGGATGTAGAGGAGAATGATGAGGAGCAGAGATGTTTTCCAGAAGGAGCAGCCAGAAGCCCAGATGTGGACATGGGAACACTCAGCAAGCAGCTGGAATCCTCGGAGCAGAAGCTGTTGGCAGCTGTGGACAAGTACATGATGTCGGAGTCTGGGCTGAGGAGCAGGTAAATATACCCTTTGGACCTATTCTCTGTATACGTTACAAATCCTGGGGCCTCCTCATCATGGTAGAAGGGTGTATTAAATCGTTTCTATCTCTGAGGGAAAGGGAAGTGTTAGTTGCTAAGTCGTGTCTGACTCTTTTTGACTCCATGGGCTGTAGCCTGCCAGGATCCTCTGCCCACAGAATTCTCCAGGCAGGATAGAATACTGGAGTGGGTTGCCATGCCCTTCTCCAGGGACCTTCCCAATTGAGGGATAGTTCCTGGGTCTCCTGCATTGGCAGGCAGATTCTTTACCATCTGAGCCACCAGGGAAGCCATTCTATGGCTGAGGATGCTGGCAAAACAGTCAACGTTCCATGATCTGCCCACAGCAGCCTCTGGCTCCTCTGTCTTTCCCATCCTCTGCTCTGTACCACAGGCACTGAGCCTGTTTCCCAGGCTCCCTTGCTCACTGGCTTTCATGTGGATCCAGCTAATGGGAGGCGCTGAAGGGAGGAGGAAGGGGGAAGTCAGGGTTCTCCCTCCTCTCTTCTGCGCCGGGTAACATCTCCCACAGTGACTGCCATCCAGTCATGCCTTTGGCGTCCTCTGTGGTCCTGCTTCTGGGCCCTGGTATCTCCACCTTCTCTCTGTCTGTCCTTCCAGCCCCAGGGGCAGAAGTGGCCCCAGTGGTGGCTAACCTCTGGATTGCCTGTCCGCTCTGTTTGGTCTTTCATCTTTTCCATCATCTCTATAGCAGGTTCCCTGTGTTTGTTTGATTTTCACTGCTGAGCCGCCTGGCTTCCCAGGTGGTTCAGTGGTAAAGAATCTGCCTGCCAGGGCAGGAGACGCAAGAGATATCTGGGTCAGGAAGGTCTCCTGGAGGAGGAAATGGCACTCACTCCAGTGTTCTTGCCTGCTAAAATCCCACGGACGGAGGAGCCTGGTGGGCTACAGTCCATGAGGTCACAGAGAGTTGAACACAACTGAGCACAGAACAGCATAAAAATAGCTGAACCTCCTGACATAGGTTCTGTTTTCCTAATGGAACCGACATGGTCCAGAGATGGGGCATTTGAATCCAGGGCTTCCCTTGTAACTCAGTTGGTAAAGAATCCGCCTACAATGCAGGATACCTGGGTTCAATTCCTGGGTCAGGAAGATCCTCTGGAGAATCCCATGAACTATAGTCTGCCAGGCTCCTCTGTCCACGGGATTGCAAGAGGCAGACACGACTTAGCAATTAAAGCACCACCACTTTATCCAAAGCCTATGTTCTTGTTTGACACCTGGTCCTGGAGTTTGGAAGATCAAGGTGTGGACGGTGTTGGTTTCTCTGAGACTGCTCTCCATGGCTTGATGTTGGCTGCCTTCTCTGTGTCTTCTGTGCGTCAGTCTCCTCTTCTTATGAGGATACCAGTCACATGGGATCAAGGACCATCCTAATGACTTCATTTTAACTAAATCACCTCTTACAAAAACGCTGTCTCCAAATACAGTCAGTTTCTAAGGTACTGGGGTTAGCTAACTTCAACACATGAATTTCAGGGGACATATTTGGTCCAAAGGGGCTTCCCTGGTGGCTCAGACAGTCAAGAATCTGCCTGCAATGCAAGAGACCTGGATTTGATCCCTGGGTTGTCAGGAAGATCCCCTGGAGAAGGGAATGGCTACCCACTCCAGTATTTTTGCCTGGAGAATTCCATGGACAGAAGAGCCTGGCAGGCTACAGTCCATTGGGTCATAAAGAATTGGACACGACTGAGCGGCTAACACACAACACACACACACACACATTTAGTCCAAAGCACAGGTTCTAGGGATTGACAGCTGGAAAAGGCAGGGCCCCAGCCCTGGAGAGATAAAAGTATAAGCCACAACTGGTCATACCTGGCAGTGAAAACGAGGTCATAAGGCCTGGAAAAGATGGGTGGGAAACCCCTGCCAGAGGAGACCTTTCCATGTGAGGAAGAGACAGACAGCCTGGAGGCACCATGAGTGATAGAGGTGGGGGGGTGCTCTGTGGCTGGGGCTGGGGTGAGGCCAGCGTGGGAAGGGGGGTATCCTGTACCCACCTGTGGGAAAATGGGGGCTGGGTCCTCAGTTCTCATGTCCTCCGTAGCCATTCCCTTCCCCAAATGTGAGCTGTGTCCTGCAGAGGCAGGGTGGAAGGGAAAGCAAGATCTGTGGCAAGGGTTTGGAGAAAAAGACTTAAGGCTTACCAAGAGCCTGTGGCATGGGCCACAGTGCAGGCCCTCCCACCCACGGGTGAAGATAGCTGTTACTTCAACCCTGTGACACACAAAGTGATATGAACCCCTTTTCCAGATGGGGAGACTGAGGCTCAGAGGATGAAATACACTATCCAGGGTCACTAAGAGCTGAAGCCAGGGTCTGAACGCACAGTTGTGAATATAGACTTCAGGCTGATGTCACCATGGATTTCCTCTAGGTAAGGTACAGTGAAAGATTGATAGTGTACATTGGATCTCACTTCCATTAAAGAGTTAAAATTTTAAAGTATTTAAGGTAAAACTAATGCAACCACAGTGTTAGAAATTTGAGAATGAGAACCCCACTCCCACCACCATAACACCATCATTGTTGCAAATTCATTTCCAACCTACAGGCAACAAAATTAATAATAACTGAATACTTGTTGAGTGCTTGCTCTGGGCAAGGCACTATTTACATGCTCGACAAGTATTAACAGGCTTAATCCTTCAGTTCAGTTCAGTTCAGTTACTCAGTCATGTTCAACTCTTTGCAACCCCATGGACTGCAGCACGCCAGGCCTCCCTGATGATCACCAACTCCCGGAGCTTACTCAAACTCATGTCCACTGAGTCGGTGATGCCATCCAACCATTTCATCCTCTGTCATCCCTTTCTCCTCCTGCCTTCAGTCTTTCCCAGCTTCAGGGTCTTTTCTAATGAGTCAGTTCTTCACATCAGGTGGCCAAAATATTGAAGTTTCAGCTTTAGCATCAGTCCTTCCAATGAATATTCAGGGTTGATTTCCTTTAGGATGGACTGGTTGGATATCCTTGCAGTCCAAGGGACTCTCAAGAGTCTTCTCCAACACCACAGTTCAAAAGCATCAATTCTTCGGCACTCAGCTTTCTTTATGGTCCAACTCTCACATCCATACATGACTACTGGAAAAACCATACCTTTGACTAGAAAGACCTTTGTCCACAAAGTAATGTCTCTGCTTTTTAATATGCTGTCTAGGTTGGTCATAACTTTTCTTCCAAGGAGCAAGCGCCTTAATTTCATGGCTGTAGTCACTATCTACAGTGATTTTGGAACCCTCCAAAATAAAGTCTCTCACTGTTCCATTGTTTTCTCATCTATTTGCCATAAAGTGATGGGACTAGATGCCATGATCTTAGTTTTCTGAATGTTGAGCTTTAAGCCAACTTTTTCACTCTCCTCTTTCACTTTCATCAAGAGGCTCTTTAGTTCTTTGCTTTCTGCTGTAAGAGTGGTGTCATCTGCATATCTGAGGTTATTGATATTTCTCCTGGCAATCTTGATTCCAGTTTGTGCTTCATCCAGCCTGGCATTTTGCATGATGTACTCTGCATGTAAGTTACATAAGCAGGGTGACTTAATCCTTAAAAATTATTTAAAACAAAGTAATATTGGTATCCTCAATTTCTAGGTAGGGAAATCAAGGTGCTGGCTTAAGTATTTAATAACTTCTCCCCAGTCACACACACAGCCACGCTGGGGCACTGGGACTCGGACCCAGGCAGCCTGCTCAGTGGTTCCTGTAGCAACAAGACACCAATTCATCCTGGTGGAGGTTCCCTGATAGAGTCTCCCAGTTTCATAGCACTCTTTGCAGCTCTACATAGTAAATATATTTTTAACTTGTCACTAATTAATAAAAAGGTATTTTCATTGTCTAGTTCTTATCTGTTGAGTGTCTACATTTCCTAGGGGCTTACCTGGTGGTGCAGTGGTAAAGAATCTGCCTGCCATTGCAGGAGAGGCAGATTCAGTCCCTGGGTTGGGAAGATCTGCTGGAGAAGGAAATGTCTACCCACTCCAGTATTCTTGCCTGGAGAAGCACAAAGACAGAGGAGCCTGTTGGGTTACATACAGTCCATGGGATTGCAAAGCATGGGACATGAAGAAGCAACCAGATAACAACAAAAATGTTTCCCATGGCTGCTGAAGCAAATTACTACAAACATACTGCCTTCAAACAACACATATTCATTGTCTTATAGTTCTGGAGGCAGAAGTTCTAAAGTAGCCTCACTGGCCAACAGTCACGGGGTAGGGGGAAATCTAAGTCTGCCTTTTCATCATTTATAGCTGCATTCCTTGGCTTCTGGCCTCTCCCCATCTTCAAGGCAGCAGAGTAGAATCTGGCTTCACTGGTCACGTGATCTCACCTTCTGCCACTCTCTCATGAAGGCAGTTATAATTGCAGTTAGTCCCACCCAGATAATTCAGCATAATCTCTCCATCTCGAGGTACCTAACTTAATCACATCTATAGTCTCTTGAGACCTGCTCCCAGGTCTCAAGGAACAGAGCCTGGTTATATTTGGAGGCTATTTTTCAGCCTGACACAATGAGATTGGTCATGTTCTGTTTAATTTAAGTAATGGGATAATACCAGAGTTAAATATTGTCTCAGATTTAATATTTCAAGTTGGTCTCAAAAACTAAAAATGTTAGGCTTCTCTTTTCTCATTCAGGTATCACCGCATTTTATAATCAATCACAAGCTACTCTTCCCAACTCTTTGACCGATTAACCTCTCCTGGTGGCTCAGTGGTAAAGAATCTGCCTGCCAATGCAGGAGATACTAGTTCCATCCCTGAGTTGGGAAGAGTCCCTGGAAAAGGGAATGGCAACCCACTCCAGTATTCTTGTGTGGAGAATCCCATGGACAAAGGAGTTGGTGGGCTACAGTCCATGGGGTCGCAAAGAGTAGACATGACTGAGCGACTAAGCATGAACACGATTCCTCTGGTTCATTTTAGAAGGAACATGGTATTAATCTACACAAGACGGCACCCTCCCTTCTGTCACTTTAGAGACCTTCCCCCAGGGCCTCAAAACTAGAGTATGCGAGGGGGCTCTTGGCCTGATCATTAATAACGGTGCATCATTTTATTTAATCATCACAAACTCCCAGAGCAAGGTGCAGTTACTTCTTACAGATGGAGATCCTGGGGGTCATAGTAGTGAATGAGCCCTATGAAGGCCTCATGACTGGTCAGTGGCATAGCCAGGAGGCAAAGCTGGGTCCTCGCCTAAGGAAGCAGAGTCTGTCCTGGAGGTCACCTGGTGTGGAGCTGGGTGAAGGATGAGGATGGGTAGAGCTTGTCCACATAGGCTGCAAATGTACTTTCCATGGGTTTCATGGTGATCTATTACAGATGTAAGACTGGTACATGAAGGAGACTTGGATACGAGGCAGGAGACAGACAAGTTCATTGTAGCTCCTCCTTTCTCAATGCGGCCAGCAGGCAGACCTTCCCTTTTGGCTTCCCTCCATTCACACATGCTTCTCCTGTCTGTGGAGCTGAGGTCAGGGCTCACTTCCAACCTGGATATTACTTTGCATATGATGCAACTTCAGCACTTCCTAGGGATAATAAAAGAGACTTTCAGAGGCTTAGCCATCCCTAATTATTGCAGAGGTCCTTTCCAACTTCTCACTTCTGTAAGAAATTCACAGTTTTTGTAATCACAAAAAGCTTTTTCTGCATTGTAATCATTTCCTCAGAAGAGATTTGCAAGACTGTAGCTCAAATGGAAAGCATCAGAGCACAGGATTAGAGCCTGAGTTTGGGAGTCATGGGCTTCCCTGCTGGCTCAGATGATAAAGAATCTGCCCGTATAGTACAGGAGACTGAAGTTTGATCCCTGGGTCAGGAAGATCCCCTGGAGAAGGGAATGGCAACCCACTCCAGTATTCTTGCCTGAAGAATTCTGACAGAGGAACCTGGTGGACTACACTCCATAGGGACGCAAAGAGTCAGACACGACTGAGCGACTAACACTTTCACTTTCACTCTGAGAGTCCTGCAGCCTGGACTGTATGCTATGTGACCCTGGGCAAGTTGCCTGGCCTCTCTGATCTTGTTTCCTCATGTGTGAAGTAGAAGAAAGAACCCATTTTCAGGCTCATCACATGAGGGTTAATTGAGACAGTGCAGACGTTCGGTTCCGGCTTAGTCCTTCTTTGTTGGTTTGACTGTGCTGGGAATTACTGGTTTAGGGTTAAAGGGTTGAGAACACTGTTAAGATTCCTGGTGCCTCATTATTCAAAAGAGGTCCCCGAAGTATTTTAGATCATCTTGGAAAAAATATGTATGAATGTTTTATAAAATGTCGTTTTTTTGGTCTGAGTACCAAATTGATTAAAAAACAGAAGAAAGAGAAAAAAAAAAAAAAAAACAAGATGATCCCAGTATCTGTGAAAGCCTTAGGACACACATCCTGAGTGTTGGGCAGTCTGAGAACGAGTTGGAAAAGAATTTCCAGACACAGAGTACTGCAGAAAAGAGTGACTTTATTAAGAACGAAGTGCAGGTATAAAGTGGGCACTGTGAGTGAGCAGGCCTGTGACTTCTGACGGGCCAGGGAGAGTCGACAGTTTTCGTGGGTCAATAGCCAATGTTTATAGCCTCAGGACAAAGACAGTTCCTGCTGGATGCCTGGTGTTTAGGTGACCGGTTGGGGCATGATAGGGTGTTTACTGGAGTGAGCATCTTTGCTTAACTGGGAGTCAGGAAGCTTGTTAGTGATGATCAGGGGGCTTTTTGGCAACAGTTACAAAGGGGCTCAATTAGCCTCGGAGGTGTCCTTGGTTCTGGGCCCTGCTTCTGTGGCCTTGGTGCAAGGCCTCGCACCTGTGCTTGAGGGAGGACTCAACAGTAAGCGCCTTGCTGCTTCGATGCGCAGGATTCAGGAGCTGGAGCTGTCGGAGAGGACCCTCCTCCAGGAGGTGGAGCAGCTGAGCATGTGCGTGTTCCAGGAGCGAAGCGCCTCTCTCCGGGCCCAGGAGCAGCTGGACATACTGCAGGGAGAGCTTGCCAGCCAGGTACACAGCCCCTCCTCTTTCTTCCCAGCACTTTTTTCTTGTCCCAGCGAAGTCACCCTATGGGTTTGGACGTGGCAGCAGATACACCTGAATATAGACTATGGGGCTGGCCTGGAGAGCCAGACAGGAGGGGTGAGAAGGGTCCCAATTCTGATAGTGCAGGCAGGGACCACTGGACCTGGGCCAGGTCACGTGACTTCCCTGGGCCTCAACTGCCCCATCTGTAAAATGGGGCTCTCATCCTGTCCTGCCCCCTCACAGGGCTCTGGCTGGGGTCCACTGGGTGGCCTGTGGGAGCTGTGCACCTGCTAGGAGCTCTGGCCAGAGGTTCATTTCTGTGGACTTGGTGCCTGACATCAGGGGAGCCAGCTCTGGCCTAAGGACAAGGAGAAGACTGATGCCGGGTCTCTGCCCTCAGGAGCTGGCTTGTGGGCGGGGACACAGATGGGAACCAAGTAATTCCAAAACCAGGTGATGGAGCCATGAGGAAATGTGCAGGCAACAGTGTGCTTTCGGAAGCAGGGAAGGCTAGAGTGATCTGGGCCCTGTGAGTTGGGCCTTGCAGGAATAGCATTTGAGAATGGGTAAGAGCTTGGGCAAGGCACAGACGAATGGAAGAACATAGCAGGACCGGGAGTTGAGACAGGAGGGTCCCAAGGAGGACAGATTGTCAGAACCGTAGCATGAACCAAAGTTTGGATGTCAAGGGGGAGCAGGACTTTGAGCAGGAGAGGCTCAAGTCAGGGTTTCAGGGATATCACTCTAATTGAATGGGAGAGAGAAGTGGTGGAGGGAGGGGGCAAGTTAGAGCATAACCAGAGAAGAAGTGGATGGTTAAGGGAGTTGGCTCTGGAGGCAGATGTCTGGAGCCAAACCCTGGTTCTGCCACTCACAAGCTCTGTGACGTAGGCCAGGTGACTTAACCTCTCTGGGCCTCAGTTTCCTCATCTGTGAAATGGGAATGATACAGTATCAACCTTCCTAAATTGTTGTCTGGTTTAAAAGAGTTAGGCTTCCAAGTGGCGCAGTGGTAAAGAATTTGCCTGCCAGTGAAGGAGATGCAAGAGACATGGGTTCAGTCCCTGGGTCGGGAAGATTCTCCTGGAGTAGGAAATGGCAACCCACTCCAGTATTCTTGCCTAGAGGATCCCATGGTCAGAGGAGCCTGGTGGACTACAGTCCATGGGGTTACAAAGAGTTGTTCACAACTAAGCAACTAAGCACACACACATTGAGAGAGCTCAGTTCAGTTCGGTCACTCAGTTGTGTCCAACACTTTGCGACCCCATGGAATGTAGCACGCCAGGCTTTCCTGTCCATCACCAACTCCTGGAGCTTGCTCAAACTCATGTCCATCGAGTCAGTGATGCCATCCAACCATCTCATCCTCTGTCCTCCCCTTCTCCTCCTGCCTTCAGTCTTTCCCAGCATCAGGGTCTTTTCCAGTGAGTCAGTTCTTCACATCAGGTGGCCAAAGTAATGGAGCTTCAGCTTCAGCATCAGTTAATATGTGTAAAGCACTCACAACAGTAGGGATTTAAATAGCACTAGTTGCTTTTGTAATTACTAGTCTTCATTGAAATGTTCCAGGGGAGAGAAGACAAAGGCTGGAGAGCAGAGACTTGGTGGGCAGAGACCCAAAGATCATGAGAGGCATCCTCTTTTGGCAAATTGCTACTCACAGGCAAGCACAGCAATTGTCAAATTGCAGGTTGACTCCCACCAGTGGGTTGTGAAATCAGTTCTGTAACTTGCAACCAGCCTTTAAAGATGGCATTGACTAGGAATATGAAAGGGCATCACGTGTGTGAAGGGGAGTGCTGTTTTGTGAAGCTTGTTTCAGTTGTCAACGCCTGCCACGTGTGTAATGGGCCACGTTCTTGAAAGATGTTTCTTACCATGGGGAAAAGTTTGAAAAACACCAGATCGATTAGCTTTTAAAGGAAATAGAGGTGAAGCAGGAAAGATAAGAAGCTCAATTAAATCGAAGGTAGCCTTTGAGATAACCAGGGAGACATGCAAGTGCCACTTTCTCCCTTTACATTGAACTCTAGGTGCAGAAAGTTGAGTCTGTCCTTTTGGGTTCACAAGCCATCATCATCAAGATCCAGGACTTTTTAACCCGAGATACAGTGGTATTGTGTGGGCTCCCACCATCAACCATGTAATCTCTTTGTAGGAAATACTGTAATAAAGCCTGTAATAAAGGCTTATATACATGTAGGATTTCCCAGGTAAGCAGACACAGTCCTGGGACTTCCCTGGCGGTCCAGTGGTTAGAATCTGTGCTTCCATTGCAGGGGGCATGGGTTTGATACCTGGTTGGGGAAATAAGATTCCTGCATGTCTGTGGCATGGCCAAAAAAAAAATAAAATAAATTTAAAAATATATGCAAAGTTCTGCAATCACCAGAAGTTCATACTCTGATGGGGAGACAAAAGTGAGGGTGTGTGACAAGCCAGAGAAATGCTGAGAGTGAGCTCCAGACACTGCCGGACCTGCAGTTCTGTGGCCCACACGCCTTGCATTGCGTTCTCCTGTCATCAGGACGCTCCTGGGAACGTCCGGTCACAAAATCCTGTTTCCAGGTGAAGGGTGGACGTTCAGAGTGGTGAGGGGGCTGACCCAGGGCCCTTCGGAGACCACTTGGCCCAGCTTCCACCCAGCCCAGATGCTAACCCTCTACCTCTGCCTGGAACTGTCTGCATTTCAGGGCAAGTTTGCAGGAGTGCGTGAACTCTGCCCTTTGTACCTGATATCTGCCAAATGACAATTTGCCCCGCTGTAGTCTATATTCGCCATAATCATTTGCATACAAAGATGCCTCCTTTCTGTGGCAGCCTGTGGTCATTCCCAAAGGTGATCGAGGTACACCCAACTAGGTAATGGAGCTCTGGGCTCTAAGCATCACCGACTATAGGATTCGTACCATCAGGCAGCCCTCACAGGGAACCTGACTCCAGTTTCATCTGCTCCAGTTCCCCCTAAACGCAAAGCCTGCCTAGCTGTTCTCAGGTTTCCTCTTTCTCTTCTTCTTTTTTGTTCCTTTTTGATCTTCTGCAAGCTCTTAAGGAATATGTGTGTAGGCACTAACGGTTGAAAGAGATCTTAACAGGAAGGCAGGTCTACCATGTGTATAAACTAATTCTGAATATTAGGCCAGGACCCCGTTTTTTGCAGTGAGTGGGTCACCCTTATCCAGTGCACAGCCCATGGATCTGGGAGGTCAAAGTTTAAGAACAGGGTGTGTTCCCTGGTAGGCAGGGGGCCAGGCAAAAACAGAAAAGTCCTTGAGTCTGACACATGGTGGATCAGTGACTTTTAGCCGGTTGACGTCCTGCCGGTCACTTGTCAGTAGCTCCGGGGGCTGTATTCACAGTAAGGAATAGCTGCTGCGACACTGTTAATCTTGTCTCAGCCAGAAGTCACGGTTTTCAGCTGACCCTTACTGGACCAGGCATGGACCTTTTAGGCACCGGGCAGTGGAGAGGTCTGGGAAGTTCTGGCGTGAAAGAAGCGACACTCGGGGGGTTCCAGGTGGCAGCTTTTTTCAAATTGGTGTGGGGGTATTCCGTGTTGGAACCACGGGCCCTGCAGTGTGCACCAGCCTGTTCCCATCCTGACCTGGTTTCCCTGAGTCCTCGGAGCTCAAGACGAGGTGAAGGAAGGCACTTGCATCCTGCGCAACATTTAAGAGGGCGCCAGCAATAGTCTAAGCAATATTTTAATGCAAATATTAATGCGAAAAGAAAAGGCACGCTGAACAACAAACTAGCGAAGTTTCAAATAAAGACAGGCTCGGTGAGACCCCGCGCCGCCTTCCTGACGCCCTCCTCCACCGCCAACCCGTAGGTTCGGGAGAAGGAGCTCGCGGCCCGGAGGCAGCGATGGCGGCTGCGGCGGCTGCGGGAGCGGCTGCGGCGCAAGGACGCGGCGCTGGGGCGGCAGGCGGCGGCCCTGGAGCGCGGCCGGAGGATCCAGCGGCGCCAGCTGCGCCTGGTGCGCGAGCAGGAGCGCGTCCTGCGGGCGCAGGTGCAGCGGCTGGAGCTGGACGTGCGGCGCCTCTGCCGCGCCGCAGGCCTCCTGCTGGCCCAGCTGGACGCCCCGAATCCCGGCGGCCCCCGATCCCCGGGCCCGGACGACCTCCGCGGCGCCCCCGAAGGGGCCGCGGAGCTCCGCGCGCTGCGGGCCAGGGCCGAGCGCGGCGAGCGCGAGCGGGACCAGGCGGCGCGCAGGCTACGGGAGCAGCGCGCCACCGAGCGGCAGCTCCGCGGGCAGCTGGAAGAGCTGCGCTGCTGCATCTATGGGCTGAAGCTGTCGGAGATCGGCCTGCAGGCCCAGGTGGAGGAGCTCACCCAGCACAACGAGAGCCTGCGGGGGGAGCTGGGAGCCCAGGCCCCCGGGGAGAGAGCGCTCAGCAAGGCCCCCGCTGGTCCCCGTAGCTGGGTAAGTGACCGCAACTCAGGGTGCGAGTGATTTTCTGCTTTCCTCTTAACTTTCTCGCCCAGCCACTTAGTCAAGTCATGGACTCCTTCATTCCCCAGTCTTCCTCTTCATCCACCCATCCACCCCTCCTTCATTCCGTCCACTCACCCAGCCACCCATCTACCCACCTGGTGTCACCGGTCCACCCATACAACTTCGCTCACCCGTTCACCAATCCAGCCGCCTCCCCATCATCTGTCCACCTGCTCAGCCACTCCGCTACCTTCCCATCCACTCACCCAATCTCTTGTTCACCCATCCACCCTCTCTTCTACCCACCCTCCATCATCTCATTCACTGGACCATCTCGTTCCATGTCCGCATCCAACACTCTCCACCGAGCCAACCAGCTTCCCTTCATCCTTCATCATCTGTCCCTCCTGTACATCTGTCTGTCCGACATTTCATGGGTCCCTGCCTGTACCAAGCCCCAGGTGCTCTCTTCCATGTATAGTATGAAGTAACTGTCCTGTGCTCCTGCCTCCCCAATCCACTGTCTCCCTGGGAAGGCAGTCACCCTTTCCCACCTCCCTCGCAGCTCTGAAGGTGACCACGGTTCCCAGCCTGGTGGTTCTGTATATGCATCTTCATCTCTGCTTCTTTATACCTTGAGCCCCTTGAGGGCAGGTCCAGGTCAGATGGGTTCCGCAGCCTCCGCCCCAGCAGCAGCACAGAGGAGGCCCCCAAGGCTAATGCAGTAGAGAATACGCAGGGTTGGGCCCCTTTCTGGTTCTCCTGTTTACTAGCTGTGTGACCCTGAGCAAGTTTCTTAAGCTCTGGAGCCAAGGGCAGGCTGGACACTTATGTTATCATCTAACTGATTGGAAGAGCAAAAATGCGTGTTTAATAATACTCCTGCCATGTGCTTGGCCCCTTGCGGTGTTTTCAAAGGCATCATTTAATGTTCATAGATCTGTCAAGCAGGTACAATTAATGTCCGCACTCCACAGAGGAGGCTGGGGCTCAGAGAGGCAGTGCACCGGCCTGTTGTCACACAGCTCAGAAGAGGCAGAACTGCAGTTGGTCCACACTGCATGTGAGTCCAGAGTGCTCTGTTTCTCCCACATGAGGCTGCTTCCCTGTAAAGGGAGAGTTAATTCAGCTCCCTCCAAGAGATCAAGATCCCACTGATTTGATTTGCATTTAAGGAAAAATCAGGAAGCCACCTTAGCCCAAAGAAGATGGCTCATTGGAAAAAAAAATCACATTTATCGTCCGACTGGGACAGTCTATTTCAAATTAACTGGAACTTGAGTTTCCTCAAGATCATGAAGTGTATCCTGCCTAGATTGTTTTAATAATGAGTTTATCTGTGATCACAGTTTCTCTTTTTAGTACTTCATCCCCTTTGCATGTCCTGTTCGTTCTTCCTCCATTAGGTTCATCAGATAAAAGGAAAACAGTGTACCTTTGATATTGGCACCTTGTTGTAATTTCAGAAAATAAATGGTGTAGAGATGGAAATTGTCCTTTAGAATCCTCTCTGTAATTTTCCTAAATGCAAGACTTTAATTTAGGCTGTTGGTTTATATCCTTTAATCTCCCAGTTTCTCTACCCTGATACTCTCTCTTTTATCTAAGGGAAAGGCTGAATACCTAAATGTTTTAATGATGGCTGCTAATATTTTATACATCTTACTTTCTCTCGTTTAATCTTTAGAGCAGCCTTGTAAGCCAGGTGCAATTCCACTGACCAGATGGAGAAACTGAGACCCAGGAGATTAAGTGACTTGACCACAGGCACACAGCTCCCAAGAATCAGGGCCAGCAAGGAGACATGGGCCAGATCAGGGCTGTGACTCCAAGACGCTGTCCTTACCTTGGGACCCTGGGGCCAGAGTTGGGTCTTGAGCAGTTCGGTGCAATGTCAGTGGCTGCATTCAGTAGCTTGGGTGCCATCAGTTATAAGCCCCTTGTTGACACACGTCTGTGACTTTTTAGATGTTTCAGGCCTTACCACTGAAAAATCTCAAGGAAACTTGAGGAGAACTGCATCTCTCTGGGGGCTCATGCTCTCAAGACTTTGCTGGAGGTTGCAGTGCCCAGTCAAAAGTCTCTCAAAAATTCCCTGAATTGCCCATCAAGTGTGGTCCCCCAGCCAGTTCTGCCTCTAGCAATAGGAGAAGCTGCCCCGTTATCAGATAGTAGCAGAGGGAGCAGGGGCCTGTATAATAGAAAATGCTGATCCTTAAACGTGGGAACCACATGCACTGGGGTGCAAGGCTCATGATTTAAGTGGCAGGTGGGACCCCAAGTGGACAGAGCAGTTCAGCTCTCTCTCTTACCAGTGGCGATAAAGTCCAGCAAGTTTCTAAGCCTTTCTGTGACTCAGTGTTCTCAACTGTGGAATGGGAACGACCTTGAGACCTGCTTTTAGTGTGATGGTGAGGATGCAGTGAGAAAGTGCAGGGAAGGCCCTGGCACAGAGCCTGTACCCAGTAGGGTTTAGATTCTGTCGCATCATTGTCACCGTCACCATCGTCGTCTTCACCGTTACGTTTTCATGGGCTTGTCTCGTCCAGTGGGAGGTTGGATGGAGTCACTCACACTGCTTACATCATGGTTTCCTCTTTCCTGTCTTTTTGTTTGCCCTGAGAGCTTAGGCTTCACTGTGTGCAAAGTCGCTTCAGTCGTGTCCGACTCTTTGCGATCCCATGGGCTATGAACTACTAGGCTTCTCAGTCCATGGGATTCTCCAGGCAATAATACTAGAGTCAGTTGCCATTTCCTTCTCCAAGGGATCTTCCCAACCCGTGGATCTAACCTGCGTCTCTTATGCTTCCTGCACTGGCAGGTGGGTTCTTTACCACGGGTGCACCTGGGAAGGCCTGGAGTTGGTTAAATGTGACTGATTTGTCTCCTCTGATCTGCAGGAGATGCTGATGGAAACACAGGCTGACAAGGCCCTGGAGTGGGCAGGGCCTGTGACCACCAGCTCCCCCGTCACACCAGCTCATGGGCCAAGGGAGACGGGGAGCACTGTGATGGCTTTCTGGGCAGGGCTGTCCCCAGGTGTGGTTCCCTCGGCCAGAGGGCTGAGAACCTCTGCCTGGTTTGTGAGGCCGGAGGTCAGTCTGCAGGGGCAGGTGAGGTGGGCGAGGCCCGACCTGCTCCAGGATGACCTCACCCTTATTAGGGAGGTCATTAGGGCATCTGCAGAGGCCCTGTTACCAAACAAGGTCACAGCCACAGGTGCTGGGGGGCGGGGAGTGGTTCGGAACTTGAACTTGACTTTTAAGAGACACAGTTCAGCCCACAACCGTTCTGTCACATGGCCAGTGATGACTCCGGTCTCGCCTCCTCCTTCTCCTTCTCGGCTCCTTCAGGTAGTGTTTCCTTCTCTGGCCTCCTGGGGCCTGGGCTGAAGGCCCAGATGGTGCACTGTCCTTGGTGCCAGGCCCAGCCTCTCTGGGGCAAGTGCCCGTGAACTGCAGGGTGAGCTGCTGAAGGCAGAGTCCTCAGGCTGCTTCCATAGTCATTCTGAAAGACTGCCCTGGGCAGGGAGGTTGGCATGGTAACAGCCCATAGAGACATACCTGGACTCGTGTCACCCTCTGTGGTCGTGCGAGTGCAAGGACCCCACCCCCCCCCCATGTGAGGTGCCCCGTGTCCCCCCCATCCCCACCCTGCCTTCTTTCTCACCAGCCTTCCTTCCCTCCCTGCTTCCTTCCATCCGCACACAGAATCCTTCAGGTCCTCTCTGTTTTCTGCCGCAACCCCAGCTCCAGCACAGCCCTTGATGTGGGGAGGAGCTTGGTAGATATTTATCAAGTACAAAGAGGGAGGGAGAAAGGACCATAGACCGTCTGAGTCTCTATTACTGGGGCCCCTTTCAGCCTGCGGCTCAGACGCTCTACGTTCCCGGCCATCTCTGACCCTGTGAACTTGGGGCCTTTAACCCCTGTGGATTCTGCTGGGCGAAGGGCTGGCAGTGCTCGCTGCCTTCTGAGTGTGTCAGAGTAAAGAGCCCATTGGAGCGTGAGTGCAAGAGCCCTTCAAACATGGAGCAAATGCCGGGGACCATTTCAGTATAAAATGTCATGGGACGGTCACCGATTCTGGCTTTTAGCAATCTAGCAGCTCGTCTGGGAGAGTGTCATTGGCAAGGGCTTCCTTCGGCTGTCCGTGTCTGTTTCATCATGGTTTGTGTGTTTCTTGCATGGCTTGTTCTCGCTTCAAGAGGAGGGCTCCCATCCCCTTCTGATGGTCCCTCCGAGGGGGCCCGGTACCTGGGTGATCAGCTTCTTATTCCAGACGTTAGCAGTTCTCCCAGATGGAGACAGGTAGGGCCAAGTCCCCTGACCTGGTGGGTCTGGAGCCTGGCCCTGCCCTCTGGGAGCCCCGGGAGCCTTGCACGTTGTTTCATTTCATGCCTCGCTTTCCCTACTGGTAAAACAGAGAGGTAAGTGCTATGAGGGTTTCCAGCTGTGCCCTGGCAAAGGACCACAGACTGGGTGATCTCAGCAACAGTACTGGAGCCTGGAAGTCCGAGATCACGGTGTCTGCAGGGTCATTCCTTCAGAGACTTGTGAAGGAGGATCAGTTCCAGGCCTCTCTCCTTGACCGTCTTCTCCCTGTGTCCCGTCGTCTGCCTTCTACATGTGTCTGTGTTCAAATGTCCCCTTTTTATAAGGACACCGGTCACAGTGGATTAAGGCCCACCCTAATGACCCCATCCTAATTAACTGTGTCCGCAAGGACTGTGGGGGTTAGGACATCAATTTAGGAAGTTTGGTGAGGACACTGGAGGTCACATCCAGTGCATCCCACTGGAGGCACGGTTATGAGGCCCCATGAGATGGTAGAACTGTCAGTTCTAGTTCCTTGATGTGCTGCTTCACCAACTTCATGCACTTTTTCACCAGCTTCATGTGGGTACAAAATGATCCCTGTATTTATTAGGGAATCTTTGCACCAAATGCCATCTCTGGCGCTCTACATCTGTTGTCCACTACTTTTGTCCCTCAGCGACCTTCAAGGAAGGTGCTATTTTATCCCCATTTTAGAGATGAGGAAGTGGAGGCATGGCAAGTCCCAGGGTTCCCACAGATACTAAGTGATGGGGAAGGATTTGAGCCCCAGCAGATGGATGCGCTGGCGGGTGGCACCCTCGGCTCCTACAGTAACTTACTGGTCGGTGGGTCAGTAATCAGCGTTTAGCTGGTGTCCACTCCACATGACGTGATGAGCTCAGTACTGGGGCCTGGAAGTAAGACAAGACCTCTGTCCACGTGGGATGACAAGACCCGCCTAAGGCAAGAAGGTGCCGTCAGAAGAAGGGGGAGGGGCCCGACAGTTTGTGGGTCACTGTTGGGAACCTTGGTGTTTGGGAGGGGAATGGACCCAGGGCCACAGGGTACATCACAGTCTTCCAGTCCTCCTCTCAGAGGGCACTGACAGCCCCGACTGCAAATCTTGGAGTCGGAAAGGGCCACCCAGAGAGGAATAAATCTTCCAGAGGGGCCGCTGGGTGATGGGAAGTGCCAGCCAGTCACCAGCTCATGGAGGAGCGGTGCCTGCAGTTTTAAAATTGAAATGCTACAGCGTATTGATAAACACACTGTAAAGCCAGAGAGTGTCCTTCAGGGTCTTGGTCTGCCCCTTGCCCGGGGCTGCGCATGTGTGGAATTGTACTTGGAGTTCTGAGATCACTGCATGCTTGTATGAATTCCCAAGACTGACAGTGCATTTCCAAAGGGGAGAGACCCAGAGATTAAGAGTCACAGTAGGTCTTCAGCACCTTTCTCTGGATAATGGTGTAACCCCCAAATGATCCTTCATGAGCCCTTAGCAGCTCCATTGCCTGGGGCTCCAGCTCCACTTCCTAACCACAGCATTCAGGGCCCTGCTTCTCCAGCCATGTACTTAGGCTCACTGCAGAGCCCTTCCCCCAGCCCAGCCCAGCCACCCTGAACTCCTGATCCTCCAGCCTGCTCACCTTCCCTGGGTCTAAAGGCTTCCATCACCTGCTCCCCTTGGCCTCTCAGTAAACCCTTGCTTCTTTCTCTGCATTTGGTGAGAATGCCACTTCCTCCAGGAGGACTTTCCTGATTTCATATCAGCTCACTCCCTCCTTGGTGTCCCCATCATGACATGACCTGCCTCTGGGGGCCCTAATTCTCTCTGTGCCAGACTTGGCTGCCTACCTCCCCACAACTGTGCCTTCCTCATCATCACCAACTGGGTACCATTCAGGCTTAAATCCCAGCCCCTGGCCACAGGCTGTGGAATGCTTGGCGAGCAAGTGACTCAGTGAATAGATGACCCAAAGGAGATATTTGTTCCATGCCCATGGGAAATAGAAGCTTATGGCCGAAGGGACCACTCCAAGATGGCAATGCTGGGAAGTGAGGTATAGAAGTTGGGCTACTAGAGGGTGTTCTAGCCCCTGGAAAATGTGTATCATAGAGAAAATCATTACAAATCATTAGGGTGCCTCCACCCAGGATCCTCCGCCTTGGTTACTTACATCTGAAGACTGGGCATCATGATGTGAATTATGGTGAGGGTGATCTTTACGAGAAGATATTTTATTTGCTTCATGTTTACAAAGCACTTTCCCAAACAGGATCTCCTCGATGCTGGGAGGTTACCAGGCAGGGGTCAGTGTCCTTGTCCCCAACCCCACAGAGGAGGCACTTGCCTTACCTGGGATCACATAGGAGTTTCTAGAGCAAATTACTTGGAACCCAGCTCCCTGAAGAAACAGTCATTTCAAGGACAAAGTTCAGACCTGGGGAGGAGTTTGGGGAGGGAGTGTTTAAACACTCAGGATCCCAGGGGAAAGAAAATTTAAAAGAACTCTGACATTCAAGATGGTGGTGGTTTAGTTGCTCAGTCTTGTCTGACTACACGATCCCGTGGACTGCAGCGCATCATGTTCCTCTGTCCATGGGATTCCCAGGCAAGAATACCGGAGTGGGTTGCCATTCCCTTCTCCAGGGAATCTTCCTGACCCAAGGATTGAACCTGTGTCTTTTGTATTGCAGGCGATCTCCTGCATATCAGGCAGATTCTTTTATCACTGAGCCACCAGGGAAGCCTGGTTTGCAAGATAAGCAAGGCTCATCTGCAGATGTATCTGAATGCTTTTAGCAAGTGTGCACCAGACACCGTTTATGTCCCAGGCACCATGCCAGGACATGAGGGGCTGGAGAGGTGACCCTGCTCTTCAGAGGCTTGTAGGGCAAACAGACATGATAATCGCTGCCACGGGGGACAGCCCAAGGGCTGTTGCCTGGCCTGGAGAGTAACAAGGTGGCTTGTACAGAGATTAAAAGTCACTTTCTTATTATGTCAGTGTCAGGCTGTCATCCCAGAGCTGAGATCCCCCACTCCAGGTGGCGCGGCTTCAGGAAAAGTGGATGCTCAGGTCAGCTTCTCGGCCTCAGAGCACCCCTGGTGGCGGGTATGAGAATCTTTTCATTATTCCCTCAAGTCTAAGCAGCCTCTCCTTGCTCAGAGCTTGCATCTGTGCAGAAGTGTGTTTCTCACACTTGTCACTCACTCCCGAAGCTTTAAAACAGTGTCTATAATGTCAAAAATAAAAACCTAGGCAAAAATCACATAAAAGGTAATACAGACAGCCAGTGGCCTTACGAAAAAGGTCAGTTCCATTACTTGTAAAACAAATACAAATGAGCGAAACCTCAAGATTCTGAATATTTGTTAAATATTAAAAGGACCTCAATACTGTTTGTGGTTGGTAAAAATTGGAAACAACCCAAACATCTGATCAGAAGAAACTGATTTGGTAAGTGAAGGCATTCCTTACATCAGAGACTAATAAGGTGGCCCTAAAACACCTCTTTGCAGAAGTTGTAGAAACTGCAAAAGTTGTGGAAATGATTTTTTGATACCATCACATGATAAACACACAAAGCAAAAGTCAACATTTTGTAGAAGCAGACTTTTGGAAGAATTTTAAGTGTCTATGCATAGGAAAAGACAAGCCTGGAGGGATATAGTCTAACACATTTATAATGTTTGTGCCTGGATGTCGCTGTATTCCTTGTTTTCTTTTTTCAGAATAATTGCAGGTTAAAACTAAAACCACATAAAGTCACAGGCAAATGCTCCTGAGAATGCTGAAAAGTAGGGAGGACTGAAAAGATTGAGCAAGGAGGGGCAGGAGGGCAGAGAGAAGACCCAGATCAGGTTCAGAGACCTGAGTTCTGGACCTCTTCTCCCATTGCGTGTGCTGTGTGACCTTGGGCAAGTCACTTTCCCTCTCTGAGAATTGATTTCATCACTTGTGACATGAAATGGTATGGCATCATCCTCAGGGGAGAGTCCTCCCCTGAGTCTCCTCAAGGCAGAGGTCTGTGTGTGTTACCCATGGCTGTGTCCCTGCCCCAGAACCAGGCCGGCCACATAGTAGGGACTCAGAAAGTATTTGTAGAACTGAGTCAAAAGTCAACTTGGGTATTGGAACAAAATTCCAATAGAAATGAACAGCAGAACGGTGGTGGCCCTCAACAGCTCCCTCCACCTCCCTTTCATCTGTTCCCTCCTCCTTCCTTCTGCTTCTCCCTTGCTTATTCTCGCATCTTTAAATTGGTATCCCTTTCTGCATCCCATTCCCTCTCTTTTCCTCTTTTACCTTCTCTCTCTTCTTCATTTCCTCATCTCCACCTAGTTCCAGTGGTGACTTTAAGCTCTTGACAGAGATGTTTAGTTCTGATCATGTGGGAAGCCAGTGGAGGAAACCAAGAAACCACCCAAGCTCTGTGGGCAGAAGACACCCACAGACTTGTTGGCCGGTCAGCCGGGCCTGTCTGAGTGCCTAGCAGGGCCGCGCCCAGACCCCTCTGCTTTTAACTTGTCTTGGCTGAGGCCTTGTCCAGATACTTGTTAAAAGCTTCTGGATGATTCTAAGGTGTGGCCAGGATCTGGTCTCCCCCGGTCTCTGAGAACTGGACAGGACATAGACTGTCACATAGTAACGAGAAGGTCACAGATTGGGGTATGAGGATGGAGTGCTATGGAAGGGAGGGGCTTCATTTGGGGGAGAGTCAGGGAGGCCCCGACAAAGGGCATGTGGGGAGAGCCGAGGTGTGGGGAGGAGAGGTTCGGGCGGCAGACACCAGGGGTGCCAGGCCCAAGGCAGGAGGGAGAAGGTGCATCCAGGGAGCTGAGATGGGGGTGGGGAGGCCTGGCTGGCGGGGGTTTTGTATTTCACGGCAGTCGGAAGCGTGGAAGGGTTGGAAACTGGAGGGCAACCCGACCCAGTTTCCATTTCAGTGAGATTGAGTGCTCAGCTGCTGCGGCGTATGGAAAGGACGGGAGGGCTTTGCGGGGAGGTGGCAGGTGACCAGTTACCCTTCCCAGGCAGGCGGGAGGAACAGCATGTGTGGAGGTGCAGAGGCAGGCGGGAACCAGGGTGGGGAGGGGACAAGGAGGTGCTGTGAACCGAAGCCAGAGCGGGGAGTGTCAGGGGCGGCAGTGACAGCCCTGGATGGCCTCCCGCGCCAGACTGCAGCACAGTGGATTGGGGGGAGCTGAGGGGGGTGTTGCTGGTCAGTTCAGGTCAGTCGCTCAGTCCTGTCCAACTCTTTGTGACCCCATGGACCGCAGCACATCAGGCCTCCCTGTCCATCACCAACTCCAAGAGTCTGCCCAAACCCCTGTCCATTGAGTCGATGATGCCATCCAACCGTCTCATCCTCTGTCGTCCCCTTCTCCTCCTGCCCTCAATCTTATGCAGCATCAGGGTCTTTTCAAATGAGTCAGCTCTTCGCATCAGGTGGCCAAAGTATTGGAGTTTCAGCTTCAACATCAGTCCTTCCAATGAACACTCAGGACTGATCTCCTTTAGGATGGACTGGTTGGATCTCCTTGCAGTCCAAGGGACTCTCAAAAGTTTTCTCCTACACCACAGTTCAAAAGCGTCAATTCTTCTAGTGCATTTTAGGGGGCATCTCTGGCAACTGTGGGCAGGATGGGAGAGGAAGCAGAAGATCCAGTTAAGGGTCAATGCAGGAGTCTGCTGAGAGAGTCTGCTGGGGACAGGTGAGGAGGGCACGGGGCATTACCTGTCCACTTCCTTTTCTTCCTCCCCTAGAAGAGTACCTGACCCACTACTTGTTCCTTACCTGTTTAGTCGCTAAGTCATCTCGTCACAACTCCATGGACTGTAGCCCACCAGTCTCCTCTGTCCAGGGGATTTCCCAGGCAAGAATACTGAAGTGGGTTGCCATTTCCTTTTCTAGGGGATCTTCCCCAACTCAGGGGTCAAACCCGTATCTCCTGTATCACAGGCAGATTCTTCAGCTCTGAGCCACCAGGGAAGCCAGGGAGTGGGGTTAGCCCTGATCAATTGAGTCAGTTTCCTATAAGAAGCTTTCCCAAAAGACACACATAGCAGATCTACTCAACTGTGTTTGCATTCAAGGGAAATTGGGGAAATGTAGTCTCTTGGATGATATATCACACCCCTGAATAAAATCCTGGGTCTGTTTCTGTGGAAAGAAGATGAGTTGATATGGGGAAGCCGTATAGGGGCTTAATGAATGTTTGCTGAATAAATGCACTGTGAGTTCGAAACACCTGCCTTCCTGCAGGCTCTGTCTATCCATCCACTGTCAAACGTTTATTCAGCACCAAGTGTGTGCCTGGCAGAGGCGACAGTGAAGACAAAATGAAGGCAAGTCTCCTTCCTGAAAGACCTTGGGTCTAGTGCAGAATCAGGTGGGAAGCAAACATCACCCATTCAAACTGGATTAGAAGTACCCGGTGCTGTGGGAATCTGCAGGAGACCTGTCCCCCCCGCCCCTCGTGGACAGTGACCAGAGCTGAGTTTTTCTGCTGGGCCCATCCCTTCACTTCTGTAGCTGCAGTCAGGGTGCTTGCTGCCTGTCACATGCTTTGCGGGCTGGGAGGGGGTGTGTTCGGGGTCAGGGAAGCCCCACAAATGTATCCCTGCTTGTCTTTTGGGTCAGGGCTCAGGGACACCCGGCTGTGGCCATTTGGACTTGTGGACAGTTGAGGGATAGGATTCCCAGGGGCCCTGGGCAGGTGCCACCTCTGAGGGTGGGTATAGAAGAAACTTCCACCCAGGAAGGAGAGGGGCCTGGAGCCTTTGATGCTGCCTTGGAGAACCTGGGGTTGTCTTGGCTGAACAAACAAGCTCATCTGCAAAGTGGAGTCTGGCAGCTCATAGGAGGCAGTTTCATTGACAGGACCAAGAGCACAGGGCCAGGGCCCTACCACCAGGCCACGTACCCTCTGCTGTCCTCACCAGGGGAGGGGATCTGACTCCCTCCTAGGGTCTTCGGGAGGGCTTGATGGGGACAGGCTTGGAGAGAGCAGTTCAACCAGGGACACCCACCCCTCTTTTCCTCTGTGTTTTCCTCAAGGATGTCCTGGGCCATGTTCAGGATGAATCGCTGCCCCTGCCGTGGGAGGAGGCACTGGATGCTTGCGGAAGCCAGGACCCCAGTGGGGCACCTGAACAGAGGGGCTCAGCAGGTGCGTGGAGGAGGGGTCTTCACGGACATCCACTGACGGGCCAGCTCACTTACAACGTCCTGATGTCCCAACAGAGTGGTGGTCCCTGCTCTGCAGACAGGAAGCTGAGGCTCAGAGAGGTAGAGTCCCTTTCTCACTGCCACACAGCTGGGAAAAGTGGGCTCAGACTCCGCAATGTCCATGACGTGGTCTGTGATGCAGGCTCAGCCCAACGTTTAGGCTCACTCAGCCCTCAGAAGGGTGCCAGCCAGGCAACACATATCAGCCTTGGACAGCAGGGGTCCTCTCAGGGGGATTTGTCTTCAGAGAAGACCGTGTGATGACCAGGAGCTGTTCTGTTTCCTGCCCCCACCCCAGTGACAGCTCAGGTGTGAGACAGGTGTGAGGTCTGGGAGCAACCAGGGCTTGAAAGCCGCTTGTCTCTAAGCTGATGGGACTGTCTGCTCACAGTCTCGGGGGCAGCTTCTGGGGTCCCTGCTGCAAACCCCAGCTCACTCAGGGAGCCCCAAAGCCACGGTGTCTACCTGGCTGTCTGTGGTTTGCATACAGTCCTCCAAGGTCAAGTAGAGTTTCCGTATAAGGTCAGTGATACCCAGTGGTGCTGCTGACCGGCAAGGCTGACCTTTCCCCTCCACATTTCTGGGGAGCAGAGCAGATAAGTCAGACAAGGTCAAGTTTGTCCTTGGGGAAACGAGCAGGATCCATTGGCGAAGCCTGGGTGTCGGCTCCTCCGTCCACCGTGTGGGGCTGAGGACCGGGAGTTAGGACCCTGCGTGACCATGAGGGTGCGGGGCTGAGGGAGGTGTCCTGGGCTTGGTGCTCGGAGGAGGCGGCTCCAGACCGGATTCCGCGGCTCATCAGCGGACGGTCACTCCCCGTCACTGAGCTGGGTTCCTCACCAGACAGGCAGTGGTGACCTTGAGGCCGCCTTTCGGAGCTCGAAGGCCGTGAGTCACGAGACATACTGCCTCATCCTAACAGCAGGTGTTGCCCTTGGTGACACTCTCTGGAAAGTTCTCAGGAGGGTCTCCTGCCTGATGGCTCAGACGATAAAGCCTCTGTCTGCAATGCAGGAGACCTGGGTTTGATCAGGACGATCCCCTGGAGAAGGCAGTGGCAACCCACTCCAGTGCTCTTGCCTGGAAAATTCCAAGGACGGAAGAGCCTGGTAGGCAACAGTCCATGGGGTCGCAGTGAGTCAGACACGACTGAGCAACCTCACTTTCTTTCTTTCCTGTCACTTCCCAGGCCAGCCCTCCGAGGGGCCCCACGCCTGGGGCTGCGTCTGGGCTGGACAAGGCCCTCCTGTTTTGGTCCCCGGCCCACAGACCATGAACCAGCTCCCCAGAGACCTGGCAGGATCTGACCATGGACAGGTGAGGCCAGAGGCTTTCCCCATGCCTAGAGCGCCAGCTGGGTCTGATCAGCCCTGCTGCGCATATGCTGCTCAGTGTGATCACCGATCAGGAGGAGGAAGAGGGAGGGCTGGAAGAACATTCTGGAAATAATTGAGAGGGTGATTTGAGCCCCAGGTGAGGAGTGGGCAGGAAGGGAGCCCCTGCTGTGTTCATGGGCCCAGCTGCCATGTAGCAAACTCCTTCTCCTTGAAACCTCCCTGCCACCCGTGGGGCAAGAGCCATGGCGCCCTCGTTCTGCAGAGCAGGAGGCCGTGATTCCCCGAGGCCTCCCAGCCCTGGAAGGGACTGAGGTCCCGTCTCCACAGCCCACACTGCGCCATGCCGTCCCCTAAGGGTTGGGAGCCTGGTTCCAACCAGCCCTGATGTGTTTCTAGAGAAAGGGGTCTTCCTCCATTACTTTCATTCGCTCACCTCCTTCCCTGAGCCCTGCCTGGGGTGCTGTGTCATGTCCAAAATGGAAGAGCTGAGAGCAGTCTCTGGGGTGGGAAGAGCTTCGTAGAAATGTTGAACCCCAATGGAGGGACGGAGTTAGACAGACTGGAAACCAGGAGTGGGCAGTGGGAGGGCAGGCCAGGTGGGAGGACCGGCCAGGTAAAGATGGTGAGGCTGGCAGCGGCCATGGCGTAGGGGTAGGGTGGTGGTTACAGGTGAGCCGAGGGCTCCCTGTGAGACTGAGTGAAGCCAGGTTTCACCTCCCAGACTGGGTCTATTCTCTGAGTTGGGCCAGTCCTCTTCTCTGGTTAAATGCATTGAATGAAAAGTGAAAGTGTTAGTGACCGACTCTCTGTGACCCCACGGACTGTAGCCCCCCAGGCTTCTCTGTCTGTGGAATTCTCCAGGCAGGAATACTGGAGTGGGTTGCCATTTCCTCCTCCAGGGGATCTTCCCGACCCAGAGACTGAAGCCCGGTCTCCTGCACTGCAGAAGGATTCTTAACTATCTAAGCTACCAAGTAACTATAACAAGACATTCAAAAGTATCTCTGAAACACCGGCTGTGTGCCCTGGACTGTTCCAGGCCAAGGGTCCCTGCCTTCGGGGGGCAGATAGTCTCCACTGTGGGTCCACTAGAGCCTTCCATGGCGCTGGCCTGCTCTATGTCTGTGCCATCCAAGAGAGGAGAGGTGAGCCCCATGCGGCTCCTGGGCACTTGAAACGTGGCTGGTGTGACTGCAGCGTGGAATGTTAACTTTCATTTAATTGGTTTACATTTGAAGAGCCCCATGCGGGCTGTGGCTACCTGATTGGGCCGTGCGGGGCTAGGGCGGGAGGCAGGCTGGGGTTGACAACACACACACAGATATCCTACATGATCTGAGTGAGTGGAGGGCGCCATGGAGGGGGGCCAAGTGGGGTCAGTGGACCGACAGTGGTGGAAGTGGCCGGGGGGCCCTTTTTGAGGAAGTAGCCTTTGAGCTGAGATGTTAATGAAGCAAGAGAGAGAGAGAAAGGTATATGGGGGGTGGGGGTGGTGGACATTCTAGGCAGAGGGGAGAGTAGGTGTAAAGGCCCTGGTTGAAGGGGGGGCATATCACAGGCAAGCTTGTGTTAGGAAGACCCATATGGCTGGGTGGGGAGATGAGGTCAGAGAAGTGGGGAGGGCCCCTATGGGAGAAAGGGGCACTTCACATCTTCTCTTCTCTTCCCATCCCTAGTTTACTCCAGTGGAGCCCAGCTTAGATGACCAGACTCTCCTCATCTGTGGCTGCCCCCTGGGGCAGTCCGTGGACAGCTCACCGGTCCCCACGGAGCTGGCCTGGGTTCGAGGGCAGAGGCTCACAGCCAGGCCTGCCCAGGGGTCCTCTCTCCGTGTGCAGGCATCCACTCACCCTCCCCGGAGCTGGGCTGCGGGCCCAGCTCCCTTGCCGCTGCTGCTCCTGGAAGCTCCCCCAGAAACACTGCACACCCAACAGGTGCTGGAGGCCCGGCCCCTGCCCGCTCCGTCTGCCACAGGACACCCACACCGGGGCCACCACCGGGCAAGAGGCCACACTGCCTTCCTCGGCCAGGAGGCCTCCCACATTTCACATCACCAGTTTCCCAGGAGAGAATCTGAGGATGGAAAAGACTCTGGGAAGGAGGGAGGAGGAGCCCCAGGGTCAAGATGGAGATTGGAGGGGCGGGAGGTGAGAACTTGGGGCAGAAAGAGGGCAGAAAGCAGGAACGGGTGCCAGCCAGGTCAGGAAAGCGGGGAGAATCTGAAGGTGGAGGCTGGGATCAGTGCCCCAGAGGGCGCATGGATGAAGGCTGGGGCTTCTGAACCCCTAGCTGCAGCATCCTGCCTTGGGCGCAGACAGGAGCTTCCGCTACTTATTCTGCAGGGGGAGACCTCAGTGTCCTTGGGGGTTCCTGAATCCCTGAGCATGTGGGGACAGGAGGAAGGGCATGTCTGGGGCCTCCAAGGAGGAGAAGGAGAGGAAGAAGGAGGAGGAAGTCTTTTATCATCATCAGAGGAGGAAGAGGCCCCCACGGCCACCTTCTCCAGGTCTCCGGGCACCAATGGGCCGCCTTCAGTGGATGCCCAGCCCCTTACAGAGCAGAGCAGAACCATCAGGAGAATTCAGGGCAAGGAGAAAGACCCTGTGTGGTCTGGAAACGCTCTGCTTCCACCAGAGGTAAGCCCTGGGAGCAAAGCACAGGAAGAAGAGGGGGAGAAGGAGGTGTCCAGGCCGGATTGCAGGGTTGTCCCAGAGGAGCCTGGCTCAGAGGACGGTGAGGCCGAGGAAATGCTTTCCCTGCTGGAGGAAGGAGGTTCGCCACCGTCTCCTGGATTGGCCTTCTGGTCCGAGGAGGCTGGAGCCACCTGTCACCCCTCGGCTCCAAGCAGAGGCCTTGACCAGACTGTGCTCAGAATAGAGGAGTTTGAAAAGGAGATGGAGGCTTGTTTCCAACACCTCTCCACCCTGAAGCTTGGGAGTGGGGGCTGTGGATGGAGAGCTTCCTCATTGGCAGGAGAAAACTGGGGCTTTGCTCAGAGATGGTGCAGCTGCCAGGGGGTTGTGTACCCCCAGCAGGCTTTGACAAACCTGGGTTTGGATATTTGTTTTGTTGAGGGAGAAAACCCCAAGGAGCCTGGTGAAGATGTGAAGCGGGGAGAGACTGAGGCCCTGGGAACCTGCAGCCTTCTTCCAGGACTGGTGTTGGATTTGGTTGACCCGAGCCCAGGCCCTCCAGAGGGGCCCTCGGAGCGGGGTGGGAACCACCTCTCACAGCCACCAAGAGCCCTCAAGGGAGCATGGAGCAAGTTTCGTCAGCTCATTTCTGGATTGAAGAAAGAGAGAAGCAACGTCTTAAGTGATAACACCAGGCTTCAGGGAGATCAGAAGAGATGCCACCAAAAACTGCACACCCTGGAAAAAGAGAGGGAGAGAAATGTGAAAAAAATATCTGCGCTCGAACAGGATAAGAGCGTGCTGTTAGAAGACATCTCTCACTTAAAGAGGGAACTGGACCAGTACGTGCAGGTCATTTCTGAGCTTGAAGACTGCAACAGGAAGAGTTACTGTAAGATTTCTGAGCTCGAAGAGGAAAATGAAAAATTGAAAGGGCACCTGGGGCAAATCCAGAAAGCCAAGTCCACGAGCATCCGAAAATCCAAAGGTGTGATGGAGCGCGTCACCCTGGAAAACGGGGAGCACGGTGGACTGACTTTGGAGCTAGGGGTCAGTTACAAACAGCTGATAAAGGATATCGTCCTGGGAATAGAAGACATGATCCGGGCCTTCAGAGGGGAGAATGAACATCTTCTAAGAAGGATCCAAGTCCTGGAAGGGGGGGTTGTGTTGGGGAGCAGCACAGATGGGGGGCCTTTGGTGAGAGCAGAGGAGCGTTTCCAGGGGAAAAGCACGATGGACCAGGTGAACACGGTAGAAAGAGGGGTGCCGGTGACTCAGATTTCAGGGCACCCGACTGCAAGAGGCCCCAGGCCGCCCTCGGAGCAGGGTATGGGTCTGGCTGAGGAGTGGACGGGACCGTGCCTAGACCTGGACAGTTCCAGATGTGGTGCTGACTCTGCTGGTCCATCACCAGTCTGGGGAGATGCCACAGGATCCAGGGCCCTGCAGGGAAACACCAAGGGGGCAGAAGTGAAAGAAGCACATTTGGAGAAAGAGGAAAAAACACCAAGTTGTTCCGCGGACCAAGGGCGAGCATTGACGTCCCCGCGCGGTGGCATCCGGGTAGGTTGACTATGCATGGCTGTTGACTTGTCTTGCTGCCTTTCTGTAGCACTGAACATACCCTTTACTCCCGTGTCCTCCAGCAGCCCTGAGAGGGAGGAACAGTTTCCATCCCCATTTACCAGATGAAGAAACGTAGGCACAGAGAAGTTAAGTGACTTGCCTCAAGTCACACAGCTCGGAGGGATGGAGCCCACATTCTACCTGGGGGTTTAGGCTCAGAGTCTGTATTCTTGCCTACGACAAGATGATGTGAGTCTGCCTCTCTGCTCAGAGAAGGTATCTTGTGGGACATGGAGAGGGTGTTTACCCTTTTAAGATCAGAGCTTGTATTTTCAGACCGAGCGGTTTTTTCAAACAGCTCAAGTCATTTGCCTACTTATTGAGTCTTTTTTGGTATATATGTATTTATTTATATCGAGGTATAATTGACATCTAATACTGTGGTAGTTTAAGGTGTATAGTGTGTTGATTTGATACATTTCTATATCATAATCTGATCACTACCACAACTTCAGCCAACACCTCTATCACGCTGCACATTGGGACTTAAAAGGAGAACGCAGGGGGCTTTAGAATTTAAACAAGGTTCTAACTCACCTCTGCACTGACTACATCCGTCCCTGACTTCTCTGAGTTGTTTCCCTCATCTGTGGACAATACTCCACATTCAGGAATCCTCGGATGAAATGCTGAAGACCTTATTCCAGTGTCTGTAAGATATACAGTATTAAGTCCTTTGTTAAGATACATTCATATCTGATCTCGTGCCTCTGTCTTTCTTCTCTTTCTCTCCATTTTTATCAATCATTTCACAGGATCATCTTTTGGATTTATTGATGTTCTTTATTGTATGTGCTTAGTCACTTAGTCATGTCTGACTCTTTGCGACTCCATGGACTGAAGCCTGCCAGGCTCCTCTGTCCATGGAATTCTCCAGGCTGGAATACTGGAGTGGGTTGCCGTTTCCTCCTCCAGGGGATCTTCCAAACCCAGGGATCAAACCCAGGTCTCCCGCATTGCAGGGAGATTCTTTATCATCTGAGCCACCAAGGAATGTCTATATTTTATTTCATTGATTTCTTCTAATAATGTCATTGTTTCCTTCCATCTGTATTCTTTTGGTTTAGTTGACTGTTCTTTTTCTGGCTTCTTGTGCTGAAAGTTTAGACCACTGATTTTCAACTGCTCTTCTTCTATGATTTATGCATTTAAATCTATTCATTTCTTTCTAAGCACTGTTTTAACTATAACCCACACATTTTGATAAGTTGTACTTTTTATATCTGTTCAGTTCAAAGTAGCTTCTAATTTCTGTTGTGATATCTCCCTTGACCCATGGGTTATGTAGGAGTGTGTTGTTGAATTTCCAAGCATCTGTGTAATTTTTTAGTTATCTTTTTGTTATTGATGTCTAGTTTTATTTCATTGTTGTCAGAAACATACCATGTCTATTAATTTAATCTTTTGAAATTCATTGAGATTGGTTTTATTGACCATGTGATGGTCTATTTTGGGAAATATTCTATGTGTCCTTGTAAAGAATAAATGTTCTGCTGTTGCTGAGTATTAATTAGGCCAAACTGGTTAATTATGCTAATCAAACCTTCAATATCTTTACTGACATGTGGTCTATTCATTTTGTCATCTACTGAGATGTCTTTTAAGATCTCTTCTTTTTGTTGTGTTAGTTTTGATTCCTATGTTTTTGAAGGTATTTATGAGCTACACATAGATTAAGGTTTATGATGTTTTCCTGGTGAATCAATTCTTTTTTTTTTTTTTGAATCAATTCTTTTAAGATGATGAAATGTCTCTCGTTATTTCTCACATTTCTTGCCGTAAAATGGGCTTTGTCTGATATTAAAATAGCCACAACAGTTTCTTTTCGTTAGTATTTCCATGGTATATAACTTTTTTTATACCATCCATATTTTTCCATCCAATCTATCAGTATCTTTATATATAAAGCATATTTTTTAGAAGCAACATATGGTTTTTTTTAAACTTAGCTCTGAGTAAGTTTGACATCCTTTGCTTTTTAGTTGGAGTGCTTGTTCCATTTTTGTTTCATATATATAATTGTGTAATTGGCTTTATGTTTGCCTTGTTGGTATTTCTATTTGTTTGATCCATTGTTTCCTTTTATTCCTTCTCTCTTTCCTTTGTTTTTGGTAAACTGTTTTCCGTTATTCCATTTTTTTCTCTACTGGCTTACTTTGTCATGCATTTTAGTGTCATTCTTTTAGTGGTTACCCTAGATATTTCAAAATGTATCTATTAATCATTAAAATTTACTTTAGTACTTTTACCATGTCTCAGATAATGCAAAAATCTTTTAATAGTTTAACTCCACTTATTCTTTTTTATCCTTTTCATTGTTTATTTTTGTCAATTATGCTGCTTCTGTGTACATCCCTTATAAAGCACCATTAAGATTGTTTTAAACACTGAATAATTTTTTTTTTGCTAATATATTTCAAAGTTCTTGTGCTAGTCATTCTTTCTTCTACTTCTGTGGATGTGTTTTACATTCACCTGAAGAGCTTTTTTATTTCTTATAGTTTAGGGTTTTCTGGTGATGAATTCTTTCAAATTTCTTTTTATGAGGACAATTTTTCAACTCCACTTTTAAAAGATTTCTTTCCATTGATTCAGAATTTTAGGTAGGCAGATATGGTTCCTTCTTTTGACACTTTAAAGACCTCCTTTCATTGTCTTCTGGTACTCACAGTGTCTATTCAGAAATTGAATAATTTGTCTTTTTTCCCTTGACAGAAATGTGTCATTTTACCACAGACTAGTTTAAAGATTTGCCTTTCATCTTTGGGTTTTGGCAGTTAGACTATGATGTGTCTGCCTGAGGTTTATTTATGTTTACCCTCCTTGGTTTTTCTGAACTTCTTGAAACTGTGAAATCATGTCTTTAATCAGATTTGGAAAATTCTTGGCCATTAGTCTTTAAATATTTTTGTCTTTTCAATTTTTCTCTTCCCTCCTAGAAACCCAGACTTTTTTTTTTTAACTTTACCCCACATCTTTTGAAACTGTTGTATATTTTTTTCTCTCTTTGTGCATCAGTTTGAGTATTCTATTACCTGTCTTCTGGTTCACTAAAAGTTCTGTCATTTAGTTCTGCCATGTCCTGTTTTCTAATAAATTCATCCAATTAGTTTTTAATTTCATTTATTGTATTTTGCAATCAGCTATTCATTTTACCCTTTCAAAAGAGATTCTGATTCTCTGTTGAAATACTCCATACTGTCATTCATTTTGGTCCATCTTTTCCTATGTTTTAAAGAAATATAATTGTAGTTATTTTGAAGCTCTTGTCTGCTAACCCCAAAATGTAGATCACTCTGAGTCTGTTTCTATTGACTATTTTGTTTCTTAGTTAAATCCCACTTTTCTGCTTCTTCATGTGACTAGTAATTTTTTTTTAATGTTGGACATCATATAGAACATATTGTAGGGATTCCTGTTTGTTAGCGTCCTCTGGAGCAGGTTGAGTGAGTTTTGTTCTAGTAGGTAGCTGAATGACCAGCAGACCATATTATTCCCTTGCATGTCTATTTCAGTTTCCCCCTCAGGTCCAGGGCTTGATTTTCCTCCTAAAGTATGGCCCTTGCTTCTAGGGCATGGCCTTGCAGTGGTATCAGCTACGTTCTCAGAGCATTGACTAAAGACTCTCCACTTTGGCTTGGCCATCTTTGTAGCAGTGCATGACCTCCAAAATCTCTTCAGCAATTGACCTCCCAGCTTCTGTTCTCTGCTAGGCTTCAGTTGTTGTTGCTCAGTCGCTCAGTCGTGTCTGACTCTTTGCGACCCCATGGACTGCAGGATACCAGGCCTCCCTGACCTTCACAGTCTCAGAGTCTTACACTATGCTGTGCCACTTATGATTCAAGCAAGGACCCAAGGGTATTTCTAAGACAGTGTCTGGATTTTTTCTCTGCAGTTTACTTCTCTCTGCTACTTTGTCCCACACACCTAAGCTGTCATAGCATCCCTGACCCCAGTGTCTGGTTTCACGTAACAGGACCACAGTGTTCAGTTTGGGATCTATTTCCCTAAACCATGGCTTGCAAAATGTTCAAGGGAGAACGTGGAGCTCCTCTTGTTGGGCGTCCTTTCTCTCAAGGATGGTAGCCCTGCATTGGTTTCCATTCGTGCCTGCAAAACACTATGTAGTTCCTCATATCTTATAGTTGTCAAATCCTACCTAGTCAGACAAGGTGGGAACCGGAACTCTGAGGAGGTGAATTTCAAGCTAAGAGTTTCAAGGTTTGAAAGGAGAAGCAGATGAAGAACATTCCAGGCAGAGGGAGAAGCAAGTGGCCAGGCCCTGAGGCAGGAATGAGCCTGGGTTACTGGAAAAGCAGAAAGTTGCTAGCATGGCAGTATCACAGTGGGCACGGGTGAGATGTGGCATGAGGTGTAGATGGGAAAGTTGTCATGAGAAAGACCACAGAAGGCCTTGTGGGCTCTAATTATGATCACTTCTAAATGCAGTGGGAAGCTGTGTTGCAGCGTTTTCATCAGAACAATATGATTACATTTCTATGGTAAAAAGATCACTGTTTGATATAAAGACACAGGGAAGACACAAGGAGAACAGTCAAGAGGATTTTGCCAAGAGATGATACTAACATAGAGGAATTTGAAATTTTAAAAAAATATAGAGGATTCCAGGCAAAAACCAGAGTTAGAATCAGTGGAATTCATGGTGGACAGGAGGCAGAGGGTGAGGGAAGCTTTCCATTTCCTTCATCCAAAGTCACAAACCTGATCGTTTTTATTTGTTTAAAATAGAAGCCCTTAAAGCCTTCTGTGTCTTCCTGTCACACTTGGTATGAAGTCCAGATTCCTTTTGGTGAGTTATAACCTGGCCCCTTGGAAACATCAGCTGTTGCTAGATAGGTCCCCAGTCTCTACACTTCTGGATCCTGGATCTGCTCCTCCCACACCCCAGCTTTTTCCTGGAACCTGCTGCTCACCCTCCAGGTCTCCCTTTAGGGCTTGCATGCATTCTAAGTCATTTCAGTCATGCCTGACTCTTTGTGACCCCATGGACTGTAGCCCATCAGGCTCCTCTGTCCATGGGATTCTCCAGGCAAGAATGCTGGAGTGGGTTGCCATTTCCTCCTCCAGGCGATCTTACCAACTCAAGGACCAAACCCACATCTCTTATGTTTCCTGCATTGGCAGGTGGGTCCTTTACCATTAGTGCCGCCTGAGAAGCCTTCACTTTGGGGCATCTCCTCCCAACCCTCCAGGATGGATTCAGTGCAGAGATGGCTCATGCGCATCTCTCCCCATGATGCCATTTTGGTAGCTTGTGGGTGGCCGTGATGGTGTTTACACTCCAAAAGTCAGCAAACGCTGCACATCTGTGTGCCCTACCTCCCTGGAGAGTGGAGAGGGCCTCTGGATTAGTGTGCCTGCCCCAGGCTCTGGCTGTCTCTGAGCTTCCCCTCACCACCCTGTGCTAGTAGTCTGTCTCTACACCCGCTTCCCCACCCTCGCCAGACAGAGTTCCCGGAGGGCTGTGTTCCCCAGGGTTTCCAGCCCAAGTTCAGCGTGTGTCTGGAGCACGTGCTCTGGTGGTTGGTGGGGGGAGCAAGTGAGTCACAGGCCGTTAACAAGGGTCACTGTCTGGGCCAGCCCCACATGGCAGGCCGAGGTGGCCTCAACCCTGCGCTCTCCTCCTCTTTAGAATGTCCTGTGGATGCTCTCTCAGGATGCTGGGCATGAAACCCAAGTCACTGCAGAGCAGGGAGGCAGTGGAGACACCAAACTTCCCAGAAAGGCCAAGTTGTTTTTTTCAAGTCGTAGATTTTATGGAGCCATTCGGAGCACCCATCTGTTCTTGAGGGGGCCCAGTCTGTGAATCTCAGGCCCACGCTTTGTGGATTTCTATTAATTAAAAAAACACATTCTGCTATCGTATTCCTGGCTTACAAGCCACCAAGTCACACTTTGTCCTCTCAGCCTCCCTGCCATCTTCTCTCTCCTGCCCTCCTGCCAGCTCACACTCAGGTCAGGAACACGTGGAAGAAATGTACTGTGGACTTTCAATTCCCAGGGAGGCTGTTCCAATGAAAGCTAGACAGCTGGGACCATGAGCGAGGTTGGGTGAGACGTCTCGGGTTTCTGGGGCCCCTGACTCATTGCAGTTGGGGCTTTTATTATTAGCAGGACTGCTCCCTCCCAAGGCCACTTTGGTAGCATGGATCAAGAGCTTGACGATGCTCAGGCCTTTGATACAGAAAGTCACCCTCTGATGACCTCAGGGGAAGAACGAGAGCTGCATCAGATAAGGCTTTCTGTCACAGCTCCAATTATAGCAGCAAAATATTAGAATAATCCGAGTATTCGGCATGCCACAGGATGCCCTATAGAAACTAACAACAGGGTCTTTGATATTATTTAATGATATGGAAAAATGCTCATGACATGGTATTAAGGGAGAAAAGCAGGATACAAAGGATATACATGGCATATTGATGTTATATAGAAAAAATACGTGGCTACATATGTGTGTGTGTGAGTGCTCATTTGCTTCAGTCATAGCTGACTCTGAGACCCCATGCCCTGCAGCCCTCCAGGCTCCTCTGTCCATGGGATTCTCCAGGCAAGAACACTGGCGGGGGGTCTCCATGCCTCCTCCAGGGGAGCTTCCCCACCCAGGGATCCAACCTGTGTCTCCTCTGTTTCCTGCATTGCAGGCAGATTCTCTACCCACTGAGCCATCAGGGAAGCCCTGTGTGTGTGTGTGTGTGTGTGTGTGTACACATATACACACACATATAAGCCTGCCTGTGTGTATGCATTCATATAAGTTATTACAAAATAAAAATTTAGAGACCAGAACCACTGGGGGCAGTAGCATCACCACCATTTGACCACATTTCTCAAGGTGATAAATCAGCCTCTCCCTTCTCACTTTCTGCACTCCCAAAAATTCCTTACCTGATATTCATATGAAACCTGCTCAGGTTTGACCCGAGAAGAGTGAGAAGATATTTTGCACTGATTTAAAAAAAGTGTATAAGGAAAATGCAGTATCTTCTCTTTCTTATGAATATGTGACGCGTTAGTGTAATAGGCATCTCATAATTGGATGTGAACACCAAGTTTCACTCATCATGCTGTGTTTCAGCACGATGGTGACAGGCGTCTATTAAAACAAACCCTGGGATGCCGTGCCATTTGCGTATTTTTCATATGCCAAAATAAGCTTAAAAAATAACACCCTAGAATGTTATTTTGTGATTCCCTGGACCTTCCCCAACTCCCCTACTCAAGTAACTCAGCAGGGGTTGCTCACTCGTATGTGTACATGGGTTCAGTTCTGTTCAGTCACTCGGTCATGTCTGACTCTTTGAGACCCCATGGACTGCAGCACGCCAGGCTTCCCTGTCCATCACCAACTCCCAGAGCTTGCTCAAACTCATGTTCATCGAGTCGGTGATAGAAGACTGAAAATATAAGATAATAAATGGGTGAAAATGATGTTTATATGGACTGATAGTTTTGGAGAGATTGCTATTACTTTGTTTTATAAAATCAGTGGACTATGAGAAACATGCCAGCAGGAACACAAGAAGGAAAGCAGGTCCTGTCTGTTGATTAAGGCAGATTACTTGGAAGATAACCTAAGAATTACATTTGACTCTGATTCCTCAGCTCCAGGACCAGGCGGCCTCAGCCTCCGAGGAGGACCCCAGACTGCGCGTCAGACGACTCCATCCCCGAGTACTGACCCTGCAGTGCCAGCTCCGAGACCAGGGGTCTGTGCACCGTGAGCTGCAGGCCTCTCGCGAGGAAGTGGCGCGTCTCAAGGGCAAGGTAGGCTGGGCCACACTTCCTTTCCCACCTGTATACTAATGTTCCTTCACTCCAGGAAGATCAGAAAGTAGAAAGAAGAATTAAGAGCTCGCTGGCCCTTTCCAGCAGTTTGTAAGCATTTATTAGATTTTGAAGGTACAGAGCAGTATAGGGAAGAAAAACAAGCCTTGTAACCCCTCCATCTGGGTAATCTCTGTTAGATCTGAAAATAATAACACATGTGTGCACGCATGCTCATCACTTCAGTCGGGTCTGACTCTGTGACCCCGTGGACTGTAGCCCACCAGGCTCTCTGTCCATGGGATTCTCCAGGCAAGAATACTGGAGTGGGATGCTATGCCTTCCTCCAGGAATACATGTGTATGGCTTTTTAAAAAGTCAAGTGGTACATAAATAAAAGTCTTTTCCCTGTAGGAGAGAAGTGGATGTGGATATAAGAGCAACAAGGGCAGTCGTTAGAACGGTTCAGTACTGTGTCTGTGGTGGTGGAGACACAAACTCGCATAGGTGGTAAAATTGTTCATAGCTTGGGACACACACACACACACACACGAGAGATCCAAGTAAGAAAGGCGGCTTGGGATTAACAGATGCAAACCGTTATATACAGAATGGATAATCCACAAAGCCCTATGTATAGTGTGTATGTTTGCTCAGTTGTGTCTGACTTTTTGCAACCCCGTGGACCGTAGTACACCAGGCTCTTGTGTCCTTGGAATTTTCCAGACAAGAATGCTGGAGTGCGTTGCCATTTCCTCCTCCTCCAGAGAATCTTCCTGATCTAGGGATCAAACCCATGTCTCCTGCATTGCAGGTGGACCCTTTACCTCTGAGCCACTTGGGAAGCCCTATACTGTACAAGGAACTACTTTAACTATCCTGTAATAAATCATGATGGAAAAGAATGAAAAAGAACGTATTTATAGGTATAACAGTCACTTTGCTGTACAACAGAAACCCAAAATTGTAAATCAACTATACTTCAATAAAATAAATTTTAAAAAAGAATGGTGAATTGTATCCACATCAATAATGGTTGTAATATACTCTAGTTTTACAGAATGTTCCTGTTAGAGGAAACCAGGCAAAATATGCAAGAGATCTCTCTGTATTATTAAAAAAAAAAAACCACTGTACATAACAGAAGCCAACACAATATTGTAAAGCAATTATGCTCCAGTAAGAAAAAAAAAAGAAAAAACTGTATATAAACCTAAAATTATCTCAGTCTTTTAAAAATGCAGAGCAGTATGGTCCGTTCTCCCTCTCAACCCCAACCCCTTCTGACTTCCATTTTTTCAACCCTGTGTACCCACATTTCAGTACTTGTGTGCCTCAGTTCAGTTCAGTTCAATCTCTCAGTTGTGTCTGACTCTTTGCAACCCCATGGACTGCAGCACACCAGGTCTCCTTGTCCATCACCAACTCCCAGAGCCTACTCAAACTCATGTCCATCGAGTCAATGATGCCATCCAACTTTCCCATCCTCTGTTGTCCCCTTCTTCTCCCACCATCAATCTTTCTCAGCATCAGGGTCTTTTCCAGTGAGTCAGTTCTTCACATCAGGTGGCCAAAGTATTGGCGTTTCAGCTTCAACATCAGTCCTTCCAATGAATATTCAGGACTGATTCCCTTTAGGATGGACTGGTTGGATCTCCTTGCAGTCCAAGGGACTCTCAAGAGTCTTCTCCAACACCACATTTCTAAAGCATCAATTTTTGGCCCTCCAACTCTTACATCCATACATGACTACTGGAAAAAACATAGCCTTGACTAGACGGACTTTTCTTGGCAAAGTAATGTCTCTGATTTTTAATATGCTGTCTAGGTTGGTCATAACTTTTCTTCCAAGGAGCAAGCATCTTTTAATTTCATGGCTGCAATCACCATCTGCAGTGATTTTGGAGCCTGAGAAAATAAATTCTGTCACTGTTTCACTGTTTCCCCATCTATTTGCCATGAAGTGATGGGACCAGATGCCATGATCTTAGTTTTCTTAATATTGAGTTTTAAGCCAACTTTTTTACTCTCTTCCTTCACTTTCATCAAGAGACTCTTTAGTTCTTCACTTTCTGCCATAAGGATGGTGTCATCTGCATATCTGAGGTTATTGATATTTCTCCCGGCAATCTTGATTCCAGCTTGTGTTTCATCCAGCCCAGTGTTTCTCATTATGTACTCTGTATATAAGTTAAATAAGGGTGACAGTATACAGCCTTGATGTACTCCTTTCCCAATTTAGAACCAGTCTGTTGTTCCATGTTGTTTTAACTGTTGCTTCCTGACCTGCATACAGATTTCTCAAGAGGCAGGTCAGGTGGTCTGGTATTCCCATCTCTTTCCACAGTTTGTTGTGATCCACACAGTCAAAGGCTTTAGCCTAGTCAATAAAACAGAAGTAGATTTTTTCTGGAACTCTCTTGCTTTTCCAGTGATTCAGCGCATGTTGGCAATTTGATCTCTGGTTCCTCAGCCTTTTCTAAATTCAGCTTGAACATCTGGAAGTTCACAGTTCATGAACTGTTGAAGCCTGGCTTGGAGAATTTTGAACATTACTTTGCTAGCGTGTGAGATGAGTGCAATTGTGTGGTAATTTGAACATTCTTTGGCATTGCCTTTCCTTGACATTGGAATGAAAACTGACCTTTTCCAGTCCTGTAGCCAATGCTGAGTTTTCATGTACTGAAATCATACCATACAGAAATATTATCATTTAATGCAAAATTTTGGTGATATTTTCAAATCAATACATGTAAGCTGAACTACAGTATTTTAAACTCTTGCATATTATTTTTCCAGAGGCCAAACCATAACTTCCTTAACCGAATCTTTGTTTAAGGAAATCTAAATTGTTTCTATTACTTTGTTCTACAAGAAAACATTTTTATACATCCATCTTAGAGTATGTTTCTGCAACATATGCAAAGGGTAAAATCTTAGTGAAAGAATTACTGTGTCAAAGGCTATATCGACTTTGGTAATGGCAAATAGCCCCCCAAAATGGTTATGTCATTTATACTCCCATCAGGAATGAGTGCAATTATTTGCCCACAACTGGTTACCCCAAATCATATCACACCTTACGTTTTTTTTGACAAACTAATGAATGAAAATATACTATCAACAGTTTGATGTGATTTCTGACTCCTTTTAATGCATTCTTTTGTATAATCGAATACCTTATACATGAAGTTTTATGTCCTCTATCCATATTGCTTCATAGCCTTTTTGTCCATTATTTTTTGGACTGTGCAGTAATCTATGGGGTGTTTGTGGTTTCTCTTCCCCTACTGTTGGATCTATAGTTATTTCCATTAATTTATATATCATTTTTATGGAGCCCAGGTTCCCTCCCTGATCAGGGAACTAAGATCCTTCAAGCGGTGTCATGTTCAAAGAAAACAAAGTGGGGAGTGGGGGTAGTTTCTTACATATTCAACTATGTTTATAAGGAAAATGGGGCTTCCCAGATGGCGCCAGTGGTAAAGAACCTGCCTGCCAATGCGGGAGACCTAAGAGATATAGGTTCGATCCCTGGGTTGGGAAGATTCCCTGGAGAGGGGCATGGCAACCCACTCCAGTATTCTTGCCTGGAGAATCTGATGGACAGAGGAGCCTAGGGGGTTAAGGTCCATTGGGTTGCAGAGAGTCAGACACAACTGAATCGACTTAGCACATATATCATTTTTATTTACAGTAGTTCAGAGAACTGGGATTACTGGTTCAAAGAGAAGAAATAGTGCTCGTCCTAAATACATACTGCAAGTTTGCTTTCCAGAAAATGCTGGCACCCACGTCCAAAGTCAAAGCCATTCATGGGGGGATATTTTTCATTGTGCCCTCAACCAATGTGGGAGATAAGATGTGGCATTTTGTCCTGTCTGTCACTGATGTGTAAAAAATATAGCTCCAATTATACACGTTAGAACTTTTTTTTTTTACCATATCCAATATGTGTTTAAGTCTTTTTTTTTTAAACTACTTTCTTTTTGTCTTTCTCTGCTCTGTTTGGATATTTCTTTCTAATCCATCTTTCAGTTATATAATACTCTTTAGGTGATCGAATTTGCTCTTAAACTCATTATTTTAGTTCTTCATTTCAGGTGTTGTATTTTGGAGTCTTAGAATTTCCATTTGGTTAGTTTTGGATAGCTTCCAGTTCTCTGATGAAAGTCTTGTAATATAACTATTAAGCATTTTAATCACAGTTACCGTCAGATCTGTCTCTGATAGCTTCATTTTACATTCCCACTAGTGATGGATGAAGGTCCCAATTTCTCCACATTCTCACCAACATTTGCTACTGTCTGTCTCTTTGTTGCTGATCGTCCTCATGGATGTGAAGTGCTATGTCTTTGTGATTTTGACTTGCATTTCCTTAATGGCTAATAACATTGAGCATCTTTTCCTGTATTTATGTGCAATTCATGTGTCTTCTTTGGAGATGTGTCCATTCAGATTCTCCCTCCCTCAGTTTTGTAATTGGATGGTTTCTTTTTGTGTTGTTGAGTTGTGAGAGTTTATATATATTATAGATACAGGTCCCTTATTAGCTATAGGATGTGCATTTTCTTCCGTTCTGTTGTCTTTTCATTTCTCATTTGTTTTTTAATTGCAAATGACCCAGTATACACGTTAGTCATTCAGTTGCGTTCGACCCTTTGTGACTGCATGGACTATAGCCAACTAGGCTGCTCTGTCTATGAAATTCTTCAGGCAAAAATACTGGAGTGGGTTGCCATTCCCTTCTCCATGGGAAGAGAAGGGAATGTATATAGCTCACAGCAATATATTCATTCTATTTCTTACACTGAAATAGAAGATTTCATCCAAGCCTGCAAATATTATGGTGTGCATTTTGAATAGAAGACAGTCTGTTTGGAGCTGGCATTTTAATCTTCAAATATATTCAGAGAAATATGCCAAAATAGATATATGGAAATGTTCATTAAAGTCTTATTTTTAAAGCAAAGAAATAGAAACAATATAAATTTTCATAAACAAAGAATTGGTTAAATAATTTTGTTCCAATCTCATGATTAAATAATATGCAAGATTTTCAAAGAATATGATTAGCGTGTATGTATTAAGGTGGAATCAACACCCATGAATTTATATTAAATGACAACAGCAAGCTGTAAGAACAAGATGCAAAGCATTTTGTATAGTATAGTTTCATCTGTGTGTATACACACGTATGGCTTCTAATTATGATATGTAGGGTTGAAAATAGTATTAGAGGTCAGAAGAGCTTGGGAAAGAGGAAGAAGGACTTTTATTTATCTAGCTTTCTTGTAGTGATTACAGAGAAAATCAGAGAGTGAGTGAGAAGAATTCACAGAAGACCCATCTTATTGTAGCTTATGATTTTGTGGGTCAGGAATTTCAGGCAAGACCAGGCTGCACAATTCTACTCTATAGAGCATCAGTGAGGATCACTCAGTGGTATTCACCTGGACACTGGGCTAGGCTGGAAGGTGCAAGATGGCTTCATACACGTGTCTGCCGCAGAGACTAATAATGGTTTGTATTCACTGAATGTTGGCCAGATGCCAGGCCTTGCTCTAAGCACTTTACGGGAATTGGTTCAGAATCCTCATGCAGTCTTCCCCATTAGGTGGACAGTAATATTACCCCTGGCCTTCCCAGGTGGCACAGTAGTAGAGAATCCACCTGTCACACAGGAGACACTGGTTTGATCCCTTGGTCAGGAAGATGCCCTGAGGAAGGAAATGGCAACCCACTCCAGTGTTCTTGCCTGGGAAATCCCATGGACAAGAGGAGCCTAACCAGCTACAGTCCACGGGGTTGCAAAGAGTGAGACACGACTTAGTGAGTTAACAACAAGAACATTACACCTACTTTACAGATGAGAAAACTGAGGCACAGAAAGACTTTCTCAGTGTCACAGGTGTAATGAGTGGCTAGGCTGAGGTGAGGACTCAGGGAATCTGTCTAGGAAACCTATAGGTTTAACACCACACCAAAAAATTCTGGCAACCTCTGCATGGGGAATGGGGAAATCTTTCTTTCTGATTGCATGCTTGCGTGCTCAGTCATGTCAGACTCTTCAACCCCTGAACTGTAGCATGCCAGGCTCCTCTGTTCTGTGGGATTTTCCAGGCGAGAATAATGGAGTAGGTTGCCATTTCCTCCCCCAGGGGATCTTCCTGCCTTAGTGATAGAACCCGTGTCTCCTGCGGCTCCTGCGTCGGCAGGCCGTTTCTTTACCACTGAGCTACCTGGGAAGCCCTGCTTCCTGAAGGAAGAGGCGATAGAATGGCTGCGGCACTGATGGTCTGGCAGAGCTCATTCTCTGGTGCTCAGAGTATCCTTCCTCCTCTGATCTGGTCGAGCAGCTGATGGGAAAGGCCTGAGTTCTCACCACAAACTCCTGTGGGAAAAGAGATGAGAGCCAAGCTCTCTGAGCAGGGCCTGCCTGTACACGCAGCAAGCTGTGGAACCCGCCACTCAGCGTTATCAAAAATCTTGGTTCTCTTTCAGCTTGACGAACTTCAGAAAAAGCACCATGAAGCGAATTTGGCTGCGACGCCTTTGAAGGTAATCCGTGTGATCAGCATGAAATACCTCTTTCAAAAGAAGAGGGAGCTTAGTACTGGGTTGGCCAAAAAGTTTGTTCGGATTTTCCTGTAAGATGTTATGAAACAATCCAAGCAAACTTGTTGGCCAACCCGATATTTTTCCCATTAGGAACTAGTCCATGTCTGTTGTATACAAACACTGAAAAGAAGAAAGAAAGAGAATCACAGCACCCCAGGTTCCCTTCTGAATCTAGTGTCTTCAAGTATTTTCTTCCAGTGTAGTTTACATGGACTGAGACCCTCCTCTGCCCGTGTAGAGGTATGTCTGTGCCCGGCCGTTCCCATGTGGGTCTTCACCAGCCTTTGACGCTGCTGTTCTTGCCGGATCTAAAGCGAGAGACTGAAGTTCATGAAGCCTCCAGACCCTGCGGGTGTTCAAATCCCTCTGTCCAATCTCCCTGTCTCTCTCGTTCCCTCCCTGTCTCTTTTGCATTATCACACATAAGCACCATGCTGCACTTTCTTTCTTAGAAAAGTTTCCTCCATGTAGCTAGACATTTCTTGAGGACAGATTCCCAGATAAGGCATTATGGGTTCATAGGGTTTAATATGCTAGTCAAAGATGTAGTTTGGGTGAGATGACACATATAAGCTCACGCTTGGCACTTGGACTTGGGCAGTGCCAAGTGCCTGGAGGGACTGACTGTCCGTTTTTCCCACTCTCAGGGCAAGGTAGCCCGTGAGGGGCCCTGGGCTGGGAATTAGAAGGACATAGTTGAGCCCCAGGACCCTATTGCCGAATCCCAGCTCCTCTGAAATAATAATGATTCACCCTGGCCTGCTCTCACAGCGTCTTCTGACCCTCAGTGGTTATGACGTTGATGGAAAAGGAGACCGCATACTGTACTGCTCTTGAAAATGGGAGGTGTTCTTGCTCTTCTGTGATTTTTGTCATTTGCTATGTACCGGTAGTACTGGGCACTGGGGCATCACTGCCTAGAAACTGATGTGCAAACCCCCTGGGCTGGGCTTGGAAGGGATTTCTGGCAGGAAGGGGTCATCACATCCTCCGATGGAGCAGCTCCTCCAAACATGCACAGACGCGGAAGGTCATTTCATGGCCAAAGGGTCACACACATCACCCTCATAACAGATCTCTCCCGTGCCCAGCCGTGGAATGAGGGTAGTGCAGGGAATCCAGGAGAGTGTCAGCCTTGCCCTTAAGGAGCCCCCAGGCTGCAGAGGAGACAGAGCCACAGATGTAAAGATTTACTCCTGGGAAGCAGGAAACCAAGAGCCTGGGCACAGAGGGATCCAAGTTCTGAGCATGAGGGGGACCTCCCAGGGAGGCAGTGCCCAGGCTGGCCTCTGAACATATCTACACATGCTTTTCCTGGGCTCAGGACGTGTAGGAGCCAGAGAGGAGTATTGAGGAAGTCCTGGGGTGTTGGGGGTGGGGAGTGGATCAGTGTGTCTGGAACACGAGGCTTGAGAAAGAGGGTCATCGCTGTGATGGGGCTGGAGAGGCACGGCCCGACTTTCCATGTGTGAGCACCTGCCTGGGCCGGCCGATGTGCACGCTTTGTCGGCATCATCTCCTCTGTCTTGATGTGGTGACAATACCCACTGTACAGATGAGCGAGTCACAGGGTGGAGGGGGGCTTGGGGGAGGGGCTGAAGACCCGTCCAGAAGGCATCCAGAAGCGGGGGGGCAGCAGTGTGGCCCCTTGTTTTCAAAGCTGCCTCTGGCTTCTGGGTGAAGGGAGGGATGGCAGGAAGGAGGCTGAGCTAAGACAGGGCTGTGTGTGTGTGTGTGTGCGTTAGTCACGCAGTCGTGTCCAACTCTTTGCGACCCCGTGGACCATAGCGCCAGGCTCCTCCGTCCTTGGGATTCTCCAGGCAAGAATACTGGAGTGGGTTGCCATTCCCTTCTCCAGGGGATCTTCCCGACCCAGGGATTGAACCTGGGTCTTCCCCATTGCAGGCAGACTCTTTACCATCTGAGCCACCCGGAGTCCTAAGGCAGGGCTGAGGGAAGCCAAATCTGGAGCCAGTGCCATGCCTCTCCCGCTCAGCCTCCTCCCTCCCACTATAGGACCCATGGGCATCCATGGGCCCATCAGCTGTGTCTTCATTCCCACTTCCCCAGGCCAAGCTGGCTTGCCTGGTCCAGAAGTGCTGGGAGAGGAACCACCTGATCACACACCTGCTTCAGGAGCTGCGCAGACACGGGGTGGAGAACCACCTGCTCTCGAGGATGGCACACAATATGGTGAATGACGTGGTGCTGGCCGAGTACGCAGCCACCTTCCTGGCTCCGAGGGTCCCAGAGGTAGGGTCCCACAGACTGCCCTGCCCCTCTTGCTGTAGGGACTGTGGGCTCATCCACCTGCCCGTCCACCTCCTGCTCTGCCCTGTCATCCACCTGCCCTGACCTCCCTCTTTCTGTCCGCTGACCTTGCCTGGAACATGGCTCCTCCATGCCAGCGTCTCTGCTCAGGGCTGGCATAGGAAGGTGACCCAGTCATCCTTAGCGTTAGAAAGTTCTCATGACATGGTGCAGGAGACAGACACAGAAGTCGTGACTTTAATTCCATGTCATACAAGTTCTGTCTCATCAGACAGTTCTTTAAGGGGTGCCCCAGGACCTTAGCACTTGCCACTTCCTCTGGCAGGATTCCTATCTTCCCTGCAGCCTCCCGTCTGTCCTTCAGGGCCCAGTTTAGGTGTGGCATTGATCCTACATGAAACGTGGCCATGACCAATGCGGCAAGTTAGAGGAATTTCTCCCTACTGTTTGAGGAGTTTTGTCAGCCTCTCTGTTGGGGCCAGAGCCGCTCCCTAACCATTTCTGTCTCTCTAGTGCCAGGCACAGAAAAGCTGCTCAGGGAATAGTTGTTGAATGAATGAAGTCATGAACTAAATGAATGAGAACCTCCTCTTTTAATGGTCGATCAAAGAGGAGACTGAGGCTCAGAGAGGTTGGGAGACTCACTCAAGGTCACACAGCTCCCAGGTAGGTGGTGATGGAGGCCAGTTCTGACCCAGGTCTGGCAAAGATGTTCCCAGGTTTCTGCTTGGCTCTGAACAGCAGTACCTGGGTGCCCGTGGGTGCTCAGCTGAGTTTGCCCATGCACACATACACTCACACGCAAGCACACACACACACTGGTCGGGCACACAACCCCATTCCTGGGTACCAGCCAGCAGCACCCCTACCAAACTAGCTCAGTTCCTGACTGTGCAAGGGGGAAATGCAGCTGCTACTAGGGATATAGCCGACCCTGTTCTCCCGCCATTCCCCTGGGGCTCTGCAGTCAGAGGGGCTGGCTTTTGGTAGTGTAGCCCCATGTCTGCATCTCCCTCCTTGGCCTTCCCAGCCCAGCCTCTGCAGGCCAGACCTCTCTGTCCCTTCCTTCCCCTACAGCCTCTAGGGTTTCAGTTCAGTTCAGTTCAGTTCAGTCGTGCAGTTTTGTCCGACTCTTTGCGACTCCATGAACTGCAGCACGCCAGGCCTCCCTATCCATCACCACCTCCTGGAGTCCACCCAAACCCATTGCCATCGAATCAATGATGCCATCCAGCCATCTTATCCTCTGTCATCCCCTTCGCCTCCTGCCCTCAATCTTTCCCAGCATCAGGGTTTTTTCCAATGAGTCAGCTCTTCATATCAGGTGGCCAAAGTATTGGAGTTTCAGCTCCAACATCAGTCCTTCCAATGAACACCCAGGACTGATCTCCTTTAGCATGGACTGGTTGGATCTCCTTGCAGTCCAAGAGACTCTCAAGAGTCTTCTCCAACACCACAGTTCAAAAGCATCAATTCTTCAGCGCTCAGCTTTCTTCACTGTCCAACTCTCACATCCACACATGACTACTGGAAAAACCATAGCCTTGACTAGATGGACCTTTGTTGCAGAGTAATGTCTCTGCTTTTCAATATGCTGTCTAGGTTGGTCATAACTTTCCTTCCAAGGAGTAAGCATCTTTTAATTTCATGGCTGCAGTCACCATCTGCTGTGATTTTGGAGCCCAGAAAAATAAAGCCTGTCCCTGTTTCCACTGTTTCCCCATCTATCTGCCATGAAGTGATGGGACCAGATGCCATGATCTTAGTTTTCTGAATGTTGAATTTTAAGCCAACCTTTTCACTCTCCTCTTTCACTTTCATCAAGAGGCTCTTTAGCTCCTCTTCACTTTCTGCCATAACGGTGGTGTCATCTGCATATCTAAGGCTATTGATATTTCTCCCGGCAGTCTTGATTCCAGCTTGTGCTTCTTCCAGCCCAGAGTCTCTCATGATATACTCTGCATATAAGTTGAGTAAGCAGGGTGACAATATACAGCCTTGACGTACTCCTTTTCCTATTTGGAACCAGTCTGTTGTTCCATGTCCAGTTCTAACTGTTGCTTCCTGACCTGCATACAGGTTTCTCAAGAGGCAGTTCAGATGGTCTGGTATTCCCATCTCTTTAAGAATTTTCCACAGTTTATTGTGATCCACACAGTCCAAGGCTTTGGCGTAGTCGATAAAGCAGAAATAGATGTTTCTCTGGAACTCTCTTGCTTTTGCGATGATCCAGTGGATGTTGGCAGTTTGATCTCTGGTTCCTCTGCCTTTTCTAAAACCAGCGTGAACATCTGGAAGCCCACGGGTTTCAGATGTCCTCTAACCCAAACTGCCGCACAGCCCATGTGAACACCAGGAGGCCACAGCGACTTGGTTCAGAGCCAGAATTTGAACCTAGAGCCCCTGACTTCCAGGCCAGTGATCATCCCTCTGCCTGAGGCTTTCAAGCTTCTTCAGAGACAGAATAGGTGTGGAGAGAGAGGTCGGCATTTTGTTGAGGGGCCTGGCATAGTCCTTGTGTCTCAGCTGAGGCAGGACTGAAAGCAGAGTTCCAGGAAAGCTGTTGGATGTGTCATGGGTCACCTGGGAGGGAGGCTGGCTGTGGGCTGAGAAGGCCTCATTGGGGTGAACCCTCCCACAGACAGGTGCTGTTCTCTCTGGCAGGCTCTGATTTATTCATTGGGATTGGACAGGATGACTTTCATTGACCAAATTTGCAGAGTCTGTGTATAAACCTGAACACTAACAGTCATTTCGATCAAGCTGTGTGCAGGCTGAAACATTGAATGGATGAAAAAGTAATCAGCCTGTTCTGTCCCTGTAGTGGAGTTACCTGGAAAGTCCAGTTCATGGTTCATCGGTTCATTTGTAAGTCAATCAACATTTGTAGTTAGAAGGTCATTTGGAAGCCTGGAATGAAAACAGAGTGTTAGTGGTGTCATCAGCCTGACACATTCATTTCCTAGAAGGATGTGCTTCTGGGCCCGGACAGGCCTCCCCAGGGGCCAGGGTGTCTCCCCTGTGGATATTCTGAAAGGCCAAGGCAAATCATAAGCTTACACTCCCTCCTTTTCGGGTGACTGTGAATCTGCCCTGATCCATTTTGCATTATTTACAATTCAGCTCACCAAGTTCAGTTCAGTTCAGTCACTCAGTCGAGTCCGAATCTTTGCGACCCCATGGACTACAGCACGCCAGGCCTCCCTGTCCATCACCAACTCCCGGAGTTCACTCAAACTCATGTCCGACCTGTTGGTGATGCCATCCAACCATCTCATCCTCTGTCATCCCCTTCTCCTCCTGCCTTCAACCTTTCCCAGCATCAGGGTCTTTTTCAGTGAGTCAATTCTTCGCATCAGGTGGCCAAAGTATTGGCGTTTCAGCTTCAGCATCAGTCCTTCCAATGAATATTCAGGACTGATTTCCTTTAGGATGGACTGGTTGGATCTCCTTGCAGTCCAAGGGACTTTCAAGAGTCTTCTTCAATACCACAGGACAAAAGCATCGATTCTTCAATGCTCAGCTTTCCTTATAGTCCAACTGTTACATCCATACATGACCACTGGAAAGACCATAGCTTTTACTAGACAGACCTTTGTTGGCAAAGTAATGTCTCTGCTTTTCAATATGCTGTCTAGGTTGGTCATAGCTTTTCTTCCAAGGAGCAGGAGTCTTTCAATTTCTTGACTGCAGTTCACCAAGAACACCCCCACTTTCTTTATCTGGGCATATCTTACTGTCCCCTCCACAGACCACAAAAGCCTGGCTCTGCCATTTCATTTCACAGATATTTATTGAGCACCTATTGTCATGAGCCAAGCATGGTGCTGGGGGCTGGGGAGAAATGATGAACCGGACAGGCCAAAATGTGCACACAGACAAGGAGAGAAATAATCATAAATTATAGCAAGTGTCGAAAAGGAAAAGATGGAGACTCTGTGTGTGCCTTAATTGGTGTGAGCCTTACTTTGCTCCTCTGTAAAATGGGAATATTACATCCTACTTGGTCGAATGAACACGAAGACAGTTGGAGATAACTCATGAAACACCCTGAATAGGGATGTCCCACAGGTGGGAATTTGGTCCTCATGTGAGCAGTTGTCAAGGGGGTAGAGGCATCCAGGAGCCCTGGGTTCAAATTTTAGCTCTGCCACTGTCTTCCTCTGTGGCCTTAGGAGGGAACACTGACATGTGTCACCACGGGGGCTTTATGTAACTGACTTAGGGAGTCCTCCTGTGTGGGAGGTGCTATTATTATCACCCCCCCACCTTTCCAGATGGGAAAACTGAGGCTCAAGGAGGTACAAGTCATGCGCAAAGACACATGTCTACAAGCAACTGTCTAGCTCAGCTTTTTGTGTGATCGATCGTTTGCATAAGCAGAGCTGGGATTTGAACCTGCCTGTGGGTTTCTGTGGAGGGGCCGCTGCAGGGTGGAGAGGGGGTGTGTGTTGGGTGCAGTGCGGGCCTGTGGGGCATGTGGGCAGCAGCAGGGGTCTGGCATGTACAGACCAGGACCTCAGTAAGTCCGTCCCTGTTGTCCCTGGAAGGCCAATCCTTGTGTGCAGATATTAATATAGGACCCCAGGGACTGTAGCCTACTGGGCCCCTCTGTCTATGGTATTTCCCAGGCGAGATACTGGAGTGGGTAGCCATTTCTTTCTCCATGGGATCTTCTCCATGGGACCCAGAGTTCAAACTTGGGTCTCCTGCATTGCCGGCAGATTCTTTACCATCTGAGCCACCACGGAAGCCCTATATTAATATAAGGCAGTGAAAAATAAATGTGATGTATTTAAGAAGCAAAGAGGGCTCCAGGCTGGCTGGAGTGAGGGGGCTCCTGAGTGGACAAGTTCTGAGAGGTTGGACAGGAGGTCACGGGCACCTGGCTGGCCACAGGGGTGTTTGCATCTGGTTCTCCAATGAATAGGGAGCTGCCAAAGAGGTGGAGCAGTAATTGTCGTGCTTCAGGAAGATGATCCCAGCAGGCCTGTGGGCTGGACTGGGCTGCAGAGTCCCAGGCAGGCCACGCACATGGCAGCCAGATGGCTCGGGCCATAAACATCCAAGGTCCAGGCAGTCGAGCAGAGCCCTGGGGGCACGGAGACCTTTCATGGTGGTGGTGGCAGCTCCTCCTGCTGGCAGCTGGGCGGGAAGTGGGTTTTACTAGTGCTGATTTTCATTTCAGAGAACACAGATGGAATTCCCGGTGGGAACATTGGGCTTGGGCTTAGAGCCCAGGAGGGCTACCCGACTGGCTGGGGGTGGGGCACTTAATGGACTTGAGGAGGGGGGCATGTGCCACAGCCTAGAGGGCAGGTCCTGGGAGCCCTGCACTTGGGAGGGGGCTCCCATTAACCACAGACTCCTGAGGGAGGGCGGGGTGTGGGCTATGAGGGGGGCATCCCATATGGACCAACTGCTGTTCATTTATTCCCGGGAGGTGGTGATGATGGGAGACTCACAGAGCCTTCCCTGAGCTGGCACTTTCTGCGGTTCATTCACTTCACCCTCCCAACATCCCCCCTCGTCAAGGAGGAGGCTAAGACCCAGCGTCGAAGCTGGTCAAGGTCACACCCGGGGGTGGCAGGCTGGGGTTCAGAGCCGAAGTCCATCTTAGCCCCACCCTTTCAGGAAGAGGGTGCTCCCCCCACCATAGCAGTGGCTCAGGATGGGTGATCGGCTCCCATCAACTTCCTTTTCTCGCCTTGGTTGAGTGGATGATAGAAATTGAGCCTCAGTGGGCTCAGCCCCCGGGCCCGTTTCTCGTGGCTGTATCTAAAGTGTCTTAGTCTGTTGGGCTCACTTAAAAAAATACCACAGACTGGGTGGCTTAAACAGCAAGCATCTTATTTCTCACAGTCCTGGAGACTGGAAGCTGGGAATCAGCCATGTAGTGGGATTCTGGCAGGGGCTCTCTTCCTGGGGTGCAGACGGCCGCCTTCTCACTGTGTCCTCGCGTGGTGGACAGAGAAGCCAGCTCTCTAACATCTCTTCTATCAAGGACACTGGTTCCAGCCAGAGGACCCTGCCATCATGATCTGATCACCTCCCAAAGACCCCATCTCCAAATTCCCTCACATGGGGGTTAGGATTTCAGTGTGTGAGTCTTTTGGGGGGATACAGACATTCAGTGTGCAGGACAGTGCGTGGGTGGGATGGGGGCTGCTGGCCCTTTGAGCTGCCATCTTCCTGACCTGTCTTATTGTCCATGGCTGCCACTGACCACAGGTCAGCCTTGCATCCGACCTGGTGTCCTGCCTCCAGCTCTGTAGGTTCTCTTAAGCATTGCTCCTGAAGCAGAGAATCCCTTGAGGCCAACTTCGCCGGGTTCCCCGCTGTCTGGGAACACGGGGTCTTGTTACCTCCCTGGCTTCAGCTGGGATGGGAGTGCAAGGAGGGCAGATTCCTTCCATTCTTGGACTCCCAAATGGACATGGGGGTTCTCAGTTCCACCCCCGTTGACTGGGCTGGGCTCTGGGCTGAGGCCCCCTTAACTTTCTACCTGACCCCCAGCCCCAGGACATTTATTTTTTTGGATTTCACCAGGACCTAGGATGCTGACATTCTCAAGCCAAGAATGAGACACCGTTTTTGTTGCTTGCACTCGGGTGTCATCTGCTTTTGAAGGCAGATGCCTGGGTGCCAAGAGGTGGTGGAGAAAGGGCGCCCTCCGGCTCACGCTCAGCCTCCTGAAGGCTCCAGTGGTGGGGTCAGCTCAGCAAACAGAAGATCCATCAGAGCACTGGATGTCTTAGCCCTGCCTGGCTCCCTGCTGTTCCTGGGATGTGAGGTTCCCTGCCCTCTCTATGCGCATGGAGTTTCCTTGGGCAAATAAAGACACCCACACCCTGAAGAATAGCCACCCTGTGGCCCAATGCTCACCCTTCACCTCCTGAAGTCACCTGCTCTTTTAGGCCTGGATAGCACAGGGTCGGGGTTGCTGACCTCTTGTAGGGCTCTGTGAGACCCCCCTCAAATGCTCATCACGTTGCCATCACATAAAGATATTCATAGAGGATATAGGGTCCAGCAGAAATGGCTCCACTGGGGGCGGTCAGGGTCATTGAGACCCCAGCCTTGAAAGGACACATGCAACCAGGTGAGGAAGCTGCTAATTCCACATCATCTTCCCCTGCTTTTTCCTCCATCCTCCACATCCTGGAAACATCTTGCTCTCCTCTGGGCACTGGTCAACAAGATCGATATATGAGCCTTTGGAAATGGAATCTCATCTTGGAAGAAGCAGCGAGACTGAGAGCCCTAAACTCCCTTAATTCATTAAATCAACGACCCCAAGCCTGGGCCTCCAAGGATCCAGGCAATTAGTTTCTATTCATCTGCTGCCTTTTATGAAGTTGAGAATATTCCCTCCCAAAATTTAGCTGGGGAGAGAGGCAGGGGAGTGGAGTGTGTAAGGTGAGGCTTTATCCATCTGTTACTCTGTGTGGAGCATTTAGTAGATGCTTGCTCTTATTTGGTTCTGTCAAAATCCTGCAAGGAGCATATTCATGGCTCTGCTCTGCAGATGGAGAGGGCAAGACTCAGAGAATTCAACTGACTTGGCCAGGACCATGGAACCTGTAAGTGGCAGAGCCAGGTTCAACCTGAATTTGCCTGGTTCCACACCTCTCCAGGCTGAGGGGATAAATGAGAAGCAGGAGAAAGATCTGTGGATCTCTGATCATGTACTGAATGTAGTGCCTCTGAAAGTAGTTTAGTGCCTGTGAGGCTACTCTGTGGGTACGAAGGCCAAGGAAACCTGAAGAAGTCTGTGTCTGATAAAACTAACTCCAAACCCAGGTGCAAGCAAAAGCATTCTCTTGAAGCATAGCAGTGAGCAGAGAGAAGGAGACTGATCTGGGAATATAATTCCTGGAGGAGGAAGCGCACAAAACCAGGCTTTTAAGGATTTAGGTGGATGATGTAGAGGCCTTCTAGGCTGGGAGAATGGCAAGTGCAAAGGCACTAGAGTGCAAAGGGTCATGGTCCTCGAAGACACACGGTTTTAGGAGATGTAAGTGGAGTGTTCTGAGGGCAGGAAATGCAGTGAGAGAACAGTCACTGTACCTGGTACAGAGGGCTCCCAATTAGTGGTGGTGTGATTGGATTAGTATCAGGAGACAGGTAGGGCCATCACCCATGCCCTTGTGTATTTGTCTCTGGATTAGTCAATCCATTTAGAGGGACAGTCAAAGAGCCCAGGTGTCCCAGTGCAGCATAGAGGGGCTGTGTGATAGGCAGGTGGCTGAACTCAGCCAAGTGGAGTCAGGGAAGATTTCATAGAGGTGGGGACATTTGGATTAGGTATTGATGTATGCATAGAAGTTCACCAGAGAATGAGAGATCAGGATCCTCCAGGCAGGAAGGTGGCTGGTGCAAATACTTGGAGGACACAGTGGAGATTGGAGAAGGGAGCTGTCACAGCTACACTGTGCTCAGGGCCCCTTCCCCACTGGAAAGCCCAAGAGGAAGCAAGATCTGAGCTGCTGGTCTGGAATCAACTCTAACCTGCCTTGAAGATCCAGCTGTTGCTCATGTTGAACCCATTGGGAGCCTCCAGGCCTCCCAGCTGAGTTCCTGTTGCCGCTTCAGCTCTTCCAGAGCCTGTGCACTTATGGGGAAGAGGAGATCAGTTGGTCCATGGAGTGGTGCAGGGACTTGGGTCCAGTCTGACCTGGATTCCTGGGTGCTGAGTCAGGGGTTGCAGGAGCAGCTCAGTGATTGACTCTCACAAAGGTCAGAAGGACCTTCATGCCGAGACAGTATTTCTCCTGAAGACTCTGTTGTGTGGCCGCCCTCCTCCTCCCCTGCCTTTTTCCTTGTTGTTCAGTTGCCAAGTTATGTCCAACTCTCCGTGACCCCATGGGCTGCAGCACGCCAGGCCTCCCTGTCCCTCATCATCTCCCGGACTTGGCCCAAGTTCATGTCCATTGCAGTGGAGATGCCATCCAATCAAGCCATCCTCTGTCACCCTCTTCTCCTTCTGTCTTCCATCTTTTCCAGCATTATGGTCTTTTTCATTGAGTCAGCTCTTCTCATCAAATGGCCAAAGTATTGCAGCTTAAGCTTCAGCATCAGTCCTTCCAGTGAGTATTCAGGGTTGATTTCCTTTAAGATTGATTGGTTTGATCTCCTTGCAGTCCAAGGGACTCTCAAGAGTCTTCTCCAACACCACAGTTCAAAAGCACCAATTCTTCGGTGCTCAGCCTTCTTTATGGTCCAGCTCTCACATCTGGAAAGACCATAGACCTTTGCCTATACAGACCTTCGTCAGCAAGGTGAAATCTTTGCCTTTTAACACACTGTTGAGGTTTATAACAGCTTTTTAAACCTATTCATCAGTCTCCACTTGGAGATTCAGTTTGAATAAAGGAAATGGAAGCTTTTCCTTGCACCTGTATCATTGGGAGGAAATCCTGGACTCCCCTGAGGGTTGTGGTCAGAGGAGGAAGGCGGCCCCGCCTGCCTGTGGCCACATACAGGAAAGTGGATCCGGCCATAGGATGCACTTTCTGCAGGGGCCAGGGGCTGCTCTTTCCACTTGTAGTCAAGTGTGGAAGACTTTTCCTCCCGTGTCATGCAGAGTAACTGCTGGGATGTCTTTTCTTCCAGACAAGCCACCACCTGGACGTCGAGTCTGAGATGATAGCATTTGTCAGAAGTCAGTGCGATTTTCAGTTAGGAAGAGTCTGCATACTCAGACCAGCCCAGGCCAGCAAGACAATCTGACAGGTGGGGCAGGGTGGGGAAATGCCTACAGTCAAGCGCAGACGACTAAAGGAAACCAGACCCTGCTGTCTTGCACTCTCTTTCCTACTTGGCTCTGCCTTTTTGTTTCTTTCACTCTTAAGGAGAACATGTGAGAAAAACACTGCCATACCCAAATGACCAAATTCTGCAGCCCTGTAGTTTCACTCCTGGAAATTTATCCCGAGTTAATAATTATATGTGTGGGAAAGCTCAATGGACAGGCTTATACATGCCAGGTTATTTATAACAGTGAAAAACTATTCAGGAAAACTCCGGTATTATTAATTAACCCTTATGTATTAAGTATGAGGGGCTTCCCTGGTGGCTCAGTGGTGAAAGAATCCGCCTGCAATGCAAGAGACCCAGGTTCGATTCCTGGGTCAGGAAGATCCCCTGGAGAAGAGACTGGCAACCCAGTCCAGTATTCTTGCCTGGGAAATTCCATGGACAGAGGAGCCTGATGGGCTACAGTCAGTGGGGTCACAGAGTCAGACATGACTGGGTGAACATATACACTGCTGATGTAACTATACATGAATATTTGTCAATGATTGGCAGCTTAGGCTAGAAGATAAACTAAAATACCAACAATGGTTATTTAGATGGTAGCATGGGTGAGATTTTATTGTCCTATTATTCTTATTATTAAAAAGAAAAGAATTTTCCTGAGCCTTGTTTTACCAGTGCAGTGGACTGTCAGCCCTAGGGGAGGGGGCTTCCTAGGGGTGTATTTGGGGTTGTTTTGTTTTAAGGTGCTCAATATAAAAGTGAAGAAAGTATGAATAATGTTACCTTCAGGCAACTGAGCTGCTCGTGATAACTCCTCACTTAGTGATTCCTATTACTGGATTCTGTTCTTACCAGCTGTGTGATCTTGAGTGAGTTAACTAACCTCTCTGAGCCCGGGGCCCTTATCTGTAAAAGGAGGATAATGTATGTTTTTCAGATGTGTCAGTGCCTGGTATGTTGCAGGGTGCCAACAAATAGGAAGAGAGACCTGGCTCAGTTTTCAGCTGCTCAGGATGGACCTGCCCTTCTGTACCTTCAGCTTCCATCCCTGCCGTCTGGGTTTTCACAGTTGGAGGCACATCAATTCTAGCTGGTCCTGTTTTTGCCACTAGTTTGTGCAAGGCTTCTCCTTTATCTGGGCTCAGCTTCGTCATCTTTGAAAGAAAGAAGTGTACCAGATTGATGAAGTTATTCATTAGCATTTCTAAAAGGCTGCCATGTGCCAGACCCCTGTCAGTGTTGTAGGGCTTGCAAAGATGAGCTGGCTTGCAGAGGTGGTGGTCCTTGTGCTGAAGGAGCTTATAGCCAGGTAGTAGACGGTGAAGCAGGCAGACAGTTTTTTAGGATACCCGAAGACCATGGCTGTACCATCAGAGGGGTGTGGGTGTGGCATTCATAGAGTTCAAAGGCACCCTTCAAAAGAGAGACTTTGTCATGGAGTGAAGGATCTGGAAATGAAAGAGGATGAAAAGACTCATAGACTTGCTAATTTTCAGAATAGATTTCTGGATTCAGGTTTGACTGGGCATATCCGCTTCTAGTTCAGAAATGCCTCCTGAATCCCAAAATGGACAGTGTCCTGCAGAGACCTTTGCATTCAGAGTCTTGGCCTATTCCTGAGGCTGAGTGGCCAGCATGGACAGCTCAGCCGGTTTCTTTGAAGGGGAGAAGAGATCGAGTCACTTAATTTTTTTTAAAAAATAGTGATGTACTTTTTAGCTACTTCGGGTCTTAGTTGCAGCATGCAGGATCTTTCACTGCAGCACGCAGGCTTCTCTGCAGTTGTGGTAAGTGGTGGCTCACTGTAGGCTCAGTGTTTGCGCCACATCATCTTAGTTGCCCAGCATCAGGTGGACTTGTAATTTCCCGACTAGGGGTCGAACCCATGTCCCCTGCATTGGAAGGCAGATTCCTAACCACTGGACCACCAGGGAAGTCCCAGTCACTTAATTTCTTAAATAAACAGTTTTATTGAAGACATAAGGCACACACAGAAGAGGGTACAACTCAGAAGTGTACAGCTGGATGAATTGCCGTGAAGCAATTTATGCTCATAAAGCCATCACCAGATCAAGAACTAGGAAGTGATCACAAAACACCCCCCTACCCCCCGGGTTCCATCATTTGTGTGTTAGTTGCTCAGTCACTTCCGACTCTTTGCAACCCCATGGACAGTAGCCCTCCAGACTCCTCTGTCCATGGGATTCTCCAGGCAAGAATACTGGAGTGGATTGCCATGCCCTCCTCCAGGGGATCTTCCCAACCCAGGGGTCAAACCCAGGTCTCCCACATTGCAGGCAGATTCTTTACCATCTGAGGCACCAGGGAAGCCCAAGAATACTGGAGTGGGTAGCCTATCCCTTCTCCAGGGGAACTTCCCAACCCAGGAATTGAACCGAGGTCTGCATTGCAGGTAAATTCTTTACCATATGAGCTATGAGGTTTCCCTTATAGTCTCTTTTTATTATCTGTTTTTTAATTTTCTCTTTTGGGTCAAATCATGTGTTCTGTGTCCAGTTATTTTTCATTGAGTGCCAGATATCATATGTGAAAAAATGTGAAGGCATATTTTAAGATTCTATTTGATAGTGTCTTCATCCAGACAGGGCTTTCTCCATTTCTCACATCAGAACTGATTCAGAGATGAGTTTCATACTTGTAAGATTTGTTTGTTTCTTGGTCACTCTTATTCATAGGGCCCAGCTTTTCAGGATTCTAAGCAAAAGCCTGTAATGTTTATCAGTGTCCTTTCCCTAGCCCCTGCCCACCACAAGAGGCTTTCAAAAGCTCTGCTTAGCTTTCTATTAATACTTCTCAGCTGTCACCATCACACACAGGTTCCTGCTTCACTTGAAAGGGAAATACAGCCTTCAATGTGGGCCAGCTATGCTTACTTTCTCTCCCGTCTTGAATTTTAATCCCACAAATCCTCACAGTCTTTGGGGCTCTCAGATGCTTTCAAGCTGATCTTTTGTTACATTTTTCCAGCTTTCCTAGTTGCATTTACTCAAAGTTCGGTCCAAATTTTCCAAACCAGTCAGAGTCAAGGCTTCCCAAGTGGAACTAGTAGTGAAGAACCTGCCTGCCAATTCAGGATACATTAAGAGACCAGGGTTCGATTCCTGGGTTGAGAAGATCCCTGGAGGAGGGTATGGCAACCCACTGTAGTACTCTTGCTGGGAGAATACCATGGACAGAGGAGCCTGGTGGGCTATAGTCCTTGGGGTCCTGTAGAGTCGGACATGACTGAAGCTGACTTAGTAGCATGCAGTCGGAGTCAGAGCAGCACTCTGTTTTCCCAGAGAAAACCTGTTTTACTTATGAGATTTGAAGTCTGACAGGCCTGGAGTTCAAATCTCAGTTGTAATTCAGTGTGACATTGGGCAGATTACTTACTGTGTGTGTAAAATGGGGATAATGATGCCTACTGTTGATATGAGGATAAAATCAGATAAGCAGAGTTGAATATGTGTCTGGAATATAAGAGATGCTCAAGGAAAAAAAAATAGCAGCCATTACTTAAGAGGAAACTGATCTTATTCTTAGCATTTTATTTCAACCTACGATTATCGTTTTTATTCCTGTGGCTTCTCTCCTGCCTTCATGCTTACATTAATTTTTTAATCTAACAAATGGAGCCAATATTTACTTCTCAGGGTCTCCGGGACAATTCAGTGAAATCATGCACATAATGTAATTACTATACTGCTTGGCGCTGGAGGGGTTGAATAAGTGACAGCTGTTGTTATTGACTGACCGTAAAGTTTTTTTTTTTTTTAAGCTGGCGACTTTCGTTTTGAACCTGTCTACAGGCTTATTATCTAATAATGAGAACGTCTTTCCGGCTCTGATCTTTTTCTAGGAAAATTACACCTGACTTTTGATCGTAGACCTACCTGATCACAAGCAGGTAGAAGACATTTTAGGCAAAGGGAATGATGACTGCAAAGATGGAGGGGTGAGCGGTCCTGAAGCACTGGGGGACTGGCAAGAAATTAGACAAGGCTGAAGCGTGAAGGAGAGGGGAGTCTAGGAGATTGTGATGATGATGTTGATGAGAACAACCCTGAGAAAGAACGCCGGCCCCTGTTTCTCTTTTTAACCTTTATGTCTAAGTTGTTCCTTTATTTTTGGCTGTGCTGGGTCTTCGTGGCTGCACTCGAGCTTTCTCTAGCTGTGGCGGGTGGGAGCTGCTCTCTAATTGCAGTGCATCGGCTTCTCATTGCAGAGCGTGTCCAGAGCTCGTGGGTTTCCATGTCTGCAGCTGTGGCCTGTAGAGCTCTAGAGCATGGGCCTAGTAGTTGTGGTTCACAGTAGTTGCCCCATGGCATGTGGCATCTTCCCAAACCAGGGATCAAACTCATGTCCCCTGTACTGGCAGGCGAATGCTTGACCACTGGAGCCCTGAGGAAGTCCTGCCTTCATTTCTTGACTGCGTACTCTGTGCAGTGCATCAGCTTATCCAGTATTCACTATAAACCCGCAAAACAGATCTCAACATTCGTTCTGCTTTACCTATGAGTAAAGGAGTGGCACAGAGAGGGTAACAAGCCAGGTCACACAGCTGGAGAGCTGGGTTCTCACCTGGGCAGCCTGACTCGAGAGCTGGTACTCTGATCCTCATGCGTCTAGATTGTGCTGGGCCTTCATTGGGGAGCAATATATGTTGTCCCTCCTGCCCTTGTTGAGGTTACAGTCCAGAGTTCAATGTGAGAAAACACCCTCCAGTGTCTATAGTCAGCGATATTGGGCAGAAACCGATAGCCAAGCTTTTGAGGAAATAGTTGGAGCATAAATTGAATGAATGGCCCAACCCAAGCGCATCTTAATACTCGTAGGGTTCCAAGTTTCTCAGGTGTTCCTCAACCTTCCTCAGAGTTCTCGCCATACCATAGAAGGCTGCTGCATAATAACTCCTTTAACTGGAATAATCTCAAGGCCACAGGATAGTTATGGCGAAATGACAGGATGGTTGATGTAAATATCTTTGTTCAATACTGCACATAGTACCGAGTGCATAGGAGGCCTTGCTGAGTGGATTTGGAAAAAGAATGAGGCAGTGGCAGGGGGCTGTTGGGTGATTTCTCTAGAAGTTCACGCTCACACATCGTCCTCATCCCCAGCATTGTATTTCACCCACAGCCTTGGTTCTGTTCAGTTGTAACAGGCATTGAGCAGAGCGCTCTGCCCTGCAGAAAAACAGATTGCAGCCATCTCTCTGGGCCGGCTTTGGGTAAGAGCTTCCCATAGTTAAAATGAACTCTAACTGACACCAGGGGATTAGTGACCTAGAAGCAAAACGGGGTCATTTTTTGAAGGGCAGTAACTAAATTTGTCACATGTCACAATTATTTTATGGTTGAGCTTAGAGAAAAACACAAAAACAGGGGAACAAGGAGGTTGGCATCCAGTGGACACTGGCTTCCTTTTAATGAGAAGGCCACCATCTCTTGTCACTGTGAACCACACACAAAATTTACAGAGGACATCACTCTACAGAGATACCAGTGACTTTAGATGACCTTCCCAGGCCTTTAGATGATCCGAGGTTTGAGCCTTCCCCACCCCCATCTCTGCTTCCGTCCATAACTCAGTGCTGAAATGTAATAGAAGCTTCCAGGCACAGAAAGTGCTCAATAAATATTCATTACCATTGCCATCTCTTCCTTGGATAAAATGTGGGGTCAGAGGGGCTTTTATGAACATTAGAAGCAGAGACCATTTCATTGTGCTCTTACCTCCAGCTTCCCCTGCCCTCGGGGCTGATGGCCGATCCTGAAATGTGCCAGGCTTCCATCCCCTTGGAACCAGGGCTCCCTGTGCAAAGTCGGCAAGAAAAAGGCAGAACATCCTGTCCTGGCCTCCAGTCCGATGACCTCCTGCCATCCCCTGAGCTCCTGAGCCCCTCGCGGATCCTGGCTTTGCACCAAGAGCTTCGAGGAAGCATCAGCAGCACTTCCCAGGTCAATAAATCACCGCTGGAGTTATAAATAGAACTGGACCACGCACTCCCTGGGGCCATTTCCTCCACACCATAAATAATTTGAAGCAGAACTTTCAGAGAGCGTTTTAAGAAATTGGTAGCAATCAAACTCCTCATTCTGTGGCAAGTGGCTTTGCCTGTGGCTTGGAGAGCTGTGCTGATTGTCAGAGCTCGGGAGATGCACCGGGCTTGCAAATTCTTAGGAGCGCAGCTTTGCAAGCATCCAGGCAGCAATAGGAATATCAACTGTTCCCAAACCTACCAAGTGACCAGCCCAGTGGCTCTCTAGTGGGTGTGATCCACCCCCTCCCCTCCAGGGCAAGATTTGACAATGTCAATATTTTTGTTGTCACAGCTGGGAAGCTGCTGCTGGCATCTAGCAGGTAGAAATCAGAGAAGCTGCTCACCACCCTCCAGTGCCTGGGACAGCCTCCTAGAACAAAAAGATTCAACCCACCCAGATATCAGCAGTGCCAGGTTGGGAGATCCTGGCCTGATCTAATAGCTCCTAATTGGAAAAGACCCTGATGCTGGGAAGGATTGGGGGCAGGAGGAGAAGGAGATGACAGAGGATGAGATGGCTGGATGGCATCACCGACTCAATGGACATAGATTTGGGTAGACTCCGGGACTTGGTGATGGACAGGGAGGCCTGGCGTGCTGCGATTGATGGGGTCGCAGAGAGTTGGACACCACTGAGCGACTGAACTGAACTGAACTGAACCTTGGCAGCTGCAGAGAACTGTTTGGTTATGTTCCTGCTTGGGGCGCCTCCCCATTTAAAAAGTTTTTGTCTACCAAAGGAGATGCTGGATTGAAATCATTATCTCTTTTACATTTCAAACACTAAAACCACATAGAACTTCCCAATAAGTCCATTCAACAGATGCTTGTGGAATCCAGCGTATGCTAGGTATTATGATAGAAGGGAAAAGGAGGTGAGGTCACGTTGGTCCCTGCCCTGGGGGCTCACAGGGCAACAGAGAGATGCAGGTGTGAACATGTCACCATGCACTCGAGGTTAAGTGTTCCCTCAGATGGGAGTCAAAGGCACGGGCTAGTTCTGCCTGGCTTGGGGGAATGGGAAGTCATTCAGGAGGAATGGCTGAGCAGAGTCCCTAAACCCAACGAGATGCTGAATACGCAAAAGTCAGAGGCATGAAATTTCCCAGTGTGCAACCAGAGGGGAAGCAGGCAGGGCAGCCTCTTGCCAAGCCAGGTGCTAATAGTCACTGCCTCATCCCTATCCAGCACCACTTACTTCAGGAAGGAGACCCTGTCCTGACCTGGGTGTAGGACCCAGGGGTAGGAGAAGAGGCGAGGGGGCTTGGGTCATGTTAGCCCAGACCCTGTGCCCCTGGCTCACCAATCAGAAACATCATCTCTCTCCTTGGGAGGGGCTGGAGGAAAGGTCAGAGTTACCCTCCTAACTGTTCCCTCCTGGAAGCGGTTGTCATGGGAGGCCAAGGAAGGACCAGGACAGGAAACCGAGGGCTCCCGGAACAGTAGGCAAAATTTTATTGATTTTGTTTTAATGTATTTTCGCTTTTTATGCTGAAATGAAAAATGCAAAGAGTTCCCACACAGCCTCACCCAGCTCCCTCAAAGTTAAAACCCCAGGTGCCTAACCAGAGCACAAGGATGGAAATGAACAAACTGATTTTGAGGAACCCTGGGAGACCATCAAGACACAAGAAAAGCACCTCTGAGAGAGAGCATCGCCTCACCAGGCTGCTACCATCTTCATTAGCCCACTGGATGTGTCATGGGTCCTCAAGGTCATCCACGGTTCCTTGGATCAGTTTGCCCATGGACCCACCCATTTATTTGTTCAGTAAGCATTTGATTTAATTGCCATGTGAGTGCCAGGACCTTGGGGAGGTGCTGGGAAACAGGAAGAAAGCAGACGCCTGTCTCCAGCCTCCAGGACCTCCTGGAAGATGGCCCCATCACACACCAAGTCCCCAGATTGGAATGTCATCCTCACCTTCGCGATCTGAACCAGCCCTGCCACCCCGTGACTGCTGATTGTGCAGCATCCTGCAGAGACCTTCGCTACACTGGTTTGCACTCGCCTCTTTTGCCCTCTCCCTGCTTTTTTCTGGAACGATGCCATTCACTCTGAGCATTGGGACTACGCTCAAGACAAGCTGGGAGCCAGGTGACGTCGGGGTGAGCAGCCAGCCAAGCCGCAGGACTGAGCCCGCCGGAGGCAGTCAAGGCCATTTCTGGTCCCCAGACACTCCTGCCAGGTTCAAACATCGGTGTCCTTGAGTGCTTCCTCCCGCCACTGCTCATGTTCTAGGCCTCAGCAGAGAGGCCACGGGGGAAAATTCATTAAAGAAGTCACAGCAATCTTGGCAGCATAACCCGATGATTCCATAATAAATCATGCCCTGAAGCCAGGAGCCACTTAGTACCCTGAGCCGGGAGTCCCACCTGGAGTGGCACTTTGGATCGCCTCACACTGGGTCATTGCTTTGTATGGTGATTCCTCCCGGTGGCGCTTTTGTGAAGTCAGACTCTGGAAGCTTCCTGGCCTGAACCATAGATTTCAGCCCTTGGAAGGGACCCTGTGTTCCCCTGCTGCCCTTGGTGGGCCTGATGGGACCAGGGTCCAGCCTGGTCGGAGCTTCCCAGGCCGGGGACAGGACCTTCCCAGGGTGACCAAGCAAGGTCAGGCAGGAACTTGACCCACCGGAGCTGGCTCGGGCCGCACCACGCTCCAGGAGTGACCCGAGGCCTCTGGAGACCAGCCAGATGGGCCAGCCTGGCCGCCTCTGCAGAAAACAATTGATCACACGGCTGTCAGCAAGCAGCAGCCGTGGCCTTCACGGGGAAGCCCAGCTGAGCTATGCAGAACGGGAGCCCTGCACACAATGAGGTAAATGCACATCCCACCCCAACTCCTGCGAACGGGCCCCACCTGGGCTTTTAGGCAAATCCGATGAGAGAGTTGGCTTGGCTGGTAGCCAGGCAGTACAAGCATTCAGTGCAGTCTCTCCCTGCACCTGATTCACTGCTATTCACTGCCTTGCCCTTCTGGGAGGCATCTTGTTCCTGTGGCAAAGTGACCTATTGAGCAAATATTTCCCTAAGCACCTGCCTGTCGGGGCAGATGAGAAGCTGGGGGCCGGGTCTCAGGAGTCTCACTCTAGGTCCTCATCCTCCAGGCTCCTGGGGTGACAGTTGCACAGATGGCCCAGATGGAGTGGCATAAGCAGAGAGTGGCAGGGAGCATGCAGGGGCCAGGGGCACAAAGCTGTGGCTGACCAGTGAGCGAGGGATCAGAGAGGGCTTCCTGGAGGAAGTGACAACTGAGGTGGGCCCTGGAGATGAGTAGGGCTCAGTCAGGGAGGGAGGCCTTGCAGGTAGGGGCAATCACATGGGCAAAGGCTAGGGATGGTGTTGGGGGTAGGAGACGGGAGGTGGATGGATATAGCATTTTTCTACAGTCGCCCAGTGGAGGTGCTGATTTTGTGCAATCCCATTGTGAGTTTCCTGTGCAGTTTTACAAGGGTGGTTAGTGTGTGTGTGTGCTAAGTCACTTTAGTTGTGTCCGATTCTTTGTGACCCTATGGACTCTATATAGCCCACCATGTTCCTCTGTCCATGGGATTCTCCAGGCAAGAATACTGGAGTGAGTCACCATTTCCTCCTCCAGGGGACCTTCCCGACCCAGGGATCGAACCCATGTCTGTTGCATCTCCTGTTTGTTGGTAAAGGGAAGACATTTTCATGTTTCAAAATTCAGAATGTACAGAAGTCTACATGGCGCAAGTTTCCTTCCCACCCCTGTTCCAGGCTCCCCTCCCAAGAGGCAAATGTGAGCCCTGCTTGTTATGACTCCTTCCAGAGATGCTCTGTGTATTCTACATGGTCACCTCCCACGGGCACTCACCTCTCTTCCACCCTGATGGAGCATTACTACACACGCTGGCCTGTGCTTTGCTTATTTCAGTTCCTACAGCTTGGTGATAATTCCACATGAGAGCATAAATTTCTCATTCCTTTTCTAAACAGTTGCACTGTTGGGAATTCTCTGGTGGTCCAGTGGTTAGAGGGCTTCCCAGGTGGCGCTAGTGGTAAAGAACCCGCCTGCCAGTGCAGGAGATGAAAGAGGTGTGGGTTCGATCCCTGGGTCGGGAAGATCCCCCAGAGGAGGAAATGGTGCCTCACCCCAGTATTCTTGCCTGGAGAATCCCATGGACAGAGGAGCCTGGTGGGCTATATAGAGTCCATAGGGTCGCACAGAGTCAGATACGACTGAAGCAACTTAGCATGCGTGCACCGGTGGTTAGGACTCGGTGCTTTCACTGCCGCCACGGCCTGGGTTCAATCCCTGGTCAGGAAACTAAGATCCTGCAAGCTGAGTAGTATAGCAAAAAAAAAATTTTTTTTAAAGAATAGTTGCAGTGCTTTCCATTGTTTGGACAGCCCTGCTTCAGTGGACATGTGCATTGTTTCTGATCTTTTGCTGTTAAATCCTAGACTGTCACGAAGATGCTTGCCCATCCATCTCTTTACTCATGTGTGAATTCATCTGAGGGCAGATTCCTGGAATCTTGAATTTCTGGGTCAGAGCAGAGAAGCTCTTGTCACTTTGAGAGCCCTGCCCACCCCTACTCCCCGCCCCACTCCGAAGCTGTATGGTTTTCACCAGTCCTCACGATGCTTGGGGTCCCTGCCATCATGCCCTCAAGGATGTGCTCTTTCAATTTAGCCTTTCCTTTCTGAGCCCCTGCCAGGGATGGGCCGGCATGGCTTCAGGCAGTGAACTAGACAGATAAGGCCCTGTCCTCAGGAGGAGGGGAGAGATTGGACTGGGGAGATAGCTAGGTGGACAGCACCTGCTTCCTGACCTCAGGGAAGGACCGTCTGGGTTTCCTTCTGCAGACACATCCCTCCTTTTTTCGCTCAGATGCTGGGAGGCAGGTGGCCCAGGACCTGAGTGCACCCGCCCTGTTTGGCTCCTCCCCTCACCTTACCTCTCTGTGCCTCAGTTTTCTCATCTGTAAACTGGGGACCCAACCTAGGGTGGGTGTGAGGTGTGAGTGAGTAAAAGCACTGGAAAGAAGGGACATGGTGAGAACGCCAGGAATGCTGCCATTGTTTCCTCTCCATGAGTGTGATGTGAAAAACTGGAATGAGGAGGAATCAGGAAAGCGGAGAGTGACGAGGAGAGGGTGCCGATGCTGTGGCACAGGTGGAAACAGGGCTTAGGACTGCAAAGGCTCTCAGAGGAGCAGGTGTAAGGAGATAGGGAGACAGTGACGGTGCTGCTGAGGGTCTGTGTGTGGTGATACAGCCAAGCTTGTCCAGGGCTGTAAGGAGCCTGCCAGGCGTTTTCCAACACTGATGGTCACCAGGAGCTCAATTCCCGTGTGGGAGCTGCTGCTGTTCCTCCAGGATCTTTGGTCCTTCTCCTTGGTCTGCCTATTCCTGGAAAGCTCCCCAGGGCTTTGAGGGTATCTTTGTCCAGGTCTTCGGGAGGCAGGCTGGGCTGGTATCTGTCACTTCCTAAAAGCCCCTGTTCATCAACCATAAGGATCCTCATTTCTGCTGCTTGGGCCAGTCCTTCTTGGTTCATTTGACTCGTTAAAAATGAACAAATCTAACATGGGCTGTACAGTATGAGCTGTGCAGCTCTGCCATCATCAGTTGTGTGACCTTGAGTGAGCTGCTTGCCCACTCTGCGCCTCAGTTTCCTTCAATTTCCTCCTCCTGATGAGGGCAACAAATTCACCTCGCAAAGTGCATCCCAGAAGGATTAAGTGGAGGCTAAATGCCTGCATCATAGCTGTTTGTGGTGTTGACATTATTTTCAAGTACAGATTGCTGGTATGCCTTCAAATAGAAAGCCAGCATCTCCCGCCATCCAGAGGAAATATTTTCAAAAATACAGAAATTACTGGTAAGCACGGAAAGTAATTTCTTGAGTGGCTTCTTCCTCCCTGTGAGCCCAAGTCTGCAGGACCAGCCGAGCCTCAGGTTCAGCCCTTCAGGGATCTGACCGACAACTCCCTCTGTCTTCCTCCCCACTCTGCTCCACCCATGGGGTGACCAACTCGCCCACAGGGCCCTGCCTCTTAGCACTTGCCCTTCTGTCTGCTCTGCCCAGCCTGTCCTCCGTGAGAGCAGCTCCAGGGTGCAACAGAGCAGGCTCCAGCTTCAAAGTCCACCTGCCATTTCCTTTCTGTGTGACCCTGGGCCCCTGGGGACCTCAGTAGTCTCATCTATAAAATGGGGACACTTGAAGGACTTCGTATCTTAGAGAGACAGTTCAGTGTAGCATAAAGCACAGAGCGCAGCTCACTGTGCAAGATGTTATCACTGTTGTTGCTGCTGTTAAGTTTTCTACCTGCTAAGTAGAGATCTTAGCAGGTGGAGAAGTCAGGGCTCAGCGTGTCTTCCCATTCCTGAAATTGCATAAAACACAGTGCCCCCCACTGACCAGATAACAGCCATCACTGCCCCAGGCACTGGGCACTCATTGCTTTTATGCAGTGTTGTCTCTGAAATTCCTCACTGATCAGCTTATGAGGGATGGTGGCTTATCCCCATTATGCAGCTGAGAAAGCTGAGGTTCACAGATACCCATACTGATAGAGCCAGGATCTGATCCCCAGTCTGTCTGGCTCTGAGTCTGAAATTAGTTTTTCTTCCATTGGACCTTGAATCCCAGTGCCTGACACACAGACCCTTACACATGTACGTGTGTAATCCACCCTACCCCATGCATGTCCCTGTCTACTTCCAAGGAGTTAAAGAGACTTCAAGTAACAGACATGGATACCAGGAAGCCTGCAAACAGCAGTGAAGACCCAGTATAGCCATAAATAAAAATAAGTAAATAAAAGAAATTTCTAAAAAAGAATCTTTATTACAGAGTGAAAACTTCAGTTCAGTTCAGCTGCTCAGTCGTGTCTGACTCTGTGACCCCATGGACCACAGCACGCCAGGCCTCCCTGTCCATCACCAATTTCCGGAGTTTACTCAAACTCATGTCCATTGAGTCGGTGATGCCATCCAGCCATCTCATCCTCTGTCATCCCCTTCTCCTCCTGTCTTCAGTCTTTTCCAGTATCAGGGTCTTTTCAAATGAGTCAGTTCTTCTAGGAAAGAATAACTATACCCCCTACCCTGAGGTTATGGGCAGCTATGACAATTGAATGGAAAAACTGAGTTCTGAGCTTCCTGGTAGTCAAGGCAAAAGGGAAATAACATGGGTTTGGGTGCACTGAATCTCCACTGAAAGGAAGCAGACAGGAGAACTTTCCTTCGAGCTATGAGTTCCTAGGGGACTCATCCTGAGGGTCTCTGTACAGTGAAAGGAAGATAAACAGTGGCTCGTGTCCCTAGGACACCTGCCCAACTGCGGAGGTCACCGGGGGAGGGACGTCTCATAAAAGCTGCTTCCTGGACTTCCCTGGTGGCGCAGTGGCTAAGAATCCACCTGCCAATGCGGGGGACATGGGTTCCATCCCCTCTCTGGGATGATCCTACGTGCCACGGACAACTAAAGCCCGCGTGCCACAACTACCGAGTCCACACGCTAGGTCCCGAGAACCAAGTGCCACAACAAGAAAAACCACCGCAGTAAGAAGACGGGGCATTGCAACAAAGAGTAGCTTCCCTGCTCACTGCAACAAAGACCCAGAGCAACCTGAATTTAAAAACTAAAATGTAGTAGAAAATAATGTTTAAAAAAGAAGCTGCCTCGTGCCCCCATCTGTGCCATGGGCCACACCCAACTTCACGGGGTCCTCATAGCCTCTTGGGCTCAGCATCATCACTTGCCCTTTAAGGTGAGACTGCATAGAGAGACCTCGTGTTAAGTTTTCTTGGCCTGTAGGGGACGAAGCTCTCAGAACGGGTGCCAGCCTGCCGCGCTCCTGAGCCCTGCCTCTGCAGCACTGCCTGGCTCAGGGATGCCCCGCCACTTGGATTACTGCCCAGAGCTAATCCCCTCCATTACTCCTCCCACCCCCTCTCTCTCTACTCCCCACTCTCCCTTCCCCCACCCACCTGCGGTCCTCCCGCCACAGGCAGGCACATCAATTCTCCCCTTGGCTATAAATCTCCTCCAGAAGCTCCGAGGGCCTCAAGCCCTCCAGGGCTCCGCTCCAAGACTTGCAGCTCTGACTGCTGGCGGCTGAGAGTAATTGAGCGGGAAGCAGGTGTGAGGCTGGAGGTGGGGAGAGTGGGGGGCAGGGCTCGCTGCTTCCAGCTTCTGCTGAGGCTTCCGCCACCCTCATCCCTAGGACTAGGACCCCGTGGTGTTTGCCTCACACTGGACAAGACCCCAGAGTCACTATCCTCCACCACACATACACTCACACACACGGGGAAGACTACAGACAGAAGGTGATGGGTTAAGTCTCAATGGCCTCAATAGACAACTCCCTATCATTCAGTTCAGTTCAGTTCAGTCGCTCAGTCATGTCCGACTGTTTGTGACCCCATGAACCACAGCATGCCAGGCCTCCCTGTCCATCACCAACTCCCGGAGTTTACTCAAACTCATGTCCATTGAGTCGGTGATGACATCCGTCTATCTCATCCTCTGTCATCCCTTTATTCTCCTGCCCTCAATCTTTCCCAGCATCAGGGTCTTTTCAGATGAGTCAGCCCTTCACATAAGGTGGCCAAAGTATTAGAGTTTCAGCTTCAACATCAATCCTTTCAATGAACACCCAGAACTGATCTCCTTTAGGATGGACTGGTTGGATCTCCTTGGAGTCCAAGGGACTCTCAAGAGTCTTCTCCAACACCACAGTTCAAAAGCATCCCTATCATTACTGATGATTTATTCATCAGACACATGTCAACACTGATGTCGAACTGTGTCCAGGTGCTGCCCAGGGTGTGAGCAGCAGAGCAGGATCCAGGCCCACCAGCTGGGAGTGTGGGGTCCATGGTCAGGCAGCAGGAGCCAAACAGCCAACCTTCCCCCTCTTCCGGGGCTGCTGGTCTGGTTGTTCACATTGTGTACTGAACCAAGTATACAGTCCAGGGGCCAAAGTGGGTCAAATCCTCTTGCTGTCTCTTCTTGCCAGGAGACCATGCCTGTCTAGAAGAAGTGGTGCCTTTTACAAGTTCACAGAGGGCTGCCGGCTACAGCCCACCTGGAATGGGCATTTTTTTGTGATTCTGCACAAATGCTCCAGACCCAGCCTCAGCACCTGATTTTTGCTGACTCAGACCCAGAGGTGTCAAGTCAGCAGGCTGAGGTCAGCAGGTCTTGGAGAGTCAGGGAGCCCCCAAGGCCTTCCCTGTGCAGCTCTAGAGCCTGCCAAGTGCTAGAGGGCTGTTCCTGGCCCCATGCATCTTTGAGCCTGACTCAGGAGCCCAAGCTGTCCCGAGCCTGGCCTGGGAGCAGCCCTCAACAGGAAGGTGGTTTCTGTTCACTGCATGATTAGGAATGGCCATGAATTTCTTCCTTTTTCCCCACAAAGTATCTGAGCCCTGAATTCTGGGTCCTTCCTAGGACCATGCAACTTCTATACCCCAGTCCCCACCCTGAGGGGAAGGAAGGAGCACTAGGTGAGGAAGTTACAGGGTTGCTGCTTAATGGCTATGTGTCCCTAGGGAGTCACTTAACCTGTCCGTGTTGATCAGCTGTGGCTTCAATATCGCCGCATAACAAACCAGCCCAAACTCAGCAACCACCACGTCCATGGTCATACTCTCAGGTCTATGGTGGGCTGTGGTCGGCTGACCAGGCTGGGCTCAGCAGGGCGGCTCTACTGTAGGCTGAGGCTGGATTCAGGCCTATGGCACCCTTCGCCATGTTCCCCTTTGAATTCTGGGAAGTCATGGTCTTCTGCTGGCACACAGGAGAGTGGATGGGGCATCAGTGCCTCTTAACACTGAAATATGCCCAGAACCATATTCCAATGGCCACAGCAAGTCATGTGAACAGGTAGAACATCAGCGAGAGGGGAAATGGACTCCACCTGCTCCCCGGCATTACAAGGTCATGGGCAAGAGGAAGAAGAACCGATCAGAAACATCCCAACTACTATACCCTTCACAGCGGGACTTGGGCGTGTCTCATATGTGATGATCAAGACAGGAAGCGACCGGACTTGCAAAGAGTGTCCTTCACAGGAGGCACACAGCAGCTTTCTGCTCCCTCTGCCACCCTCCTTTGCCTCTCCTCAAGTGTTTTCATGTGGATATAAGATATGTCCAAGTGAAACCAAACTTCATGTACCCTCAGTGGAGTAAGGGCTAAGGACCCGATAGGGCATGGAACAGTCATCCTTAAGTGTCGGAGAGCCCAGCTCTGCTCGATTTCTGTCTTTCTCTCTTTTTTTTCCCCTACCTTTTGGCTGTGCCATGTGGCATGCAGGATCTTAGTTCCCTAGTCAGGGTTCGAACACGTGCCCCCTGCAGTGAAAGCACAGATTCTTCACCACTGGACCACCAGGGAAGTCCCTCTTCTGTCTTCTTTGTTTGGCTGGACTACACTGCATGCGAGATCTCAGTTACCCACAAGAGATTGAACCCATCCCCGCTGCAGTGCCAGTGCAGTGGTTAAGCCACTGGACCCCCTGGGAAGTCCCTTTCTGTCTCTTCTCACTGTCTCCTTCCTCCCTGCTCTGCCTCCTAGAAACACTTGGCTTTCCTTTTCCAAACACATCTAAACTGAGATATGCAGAAAAGAATGATCAAATCAAGCCCATTCCCCCAAAGGAGCCAGATGGGTTTTTTTTTTTGTTTTCCGGCCCTTGATCTTTTAGGAAGTTGAAGTATTTCCCCCAAAGTTCCCTTAGGGAAGAGGAAGTGGAGTGAGAAGGGGTGTTTCCTGAAGTCCCAGGCCTGGAGCCTCCCTCCCACCGGCAGCCAGGGTCAGGGTAGTTGTCGCCTGGCTGAGCAATCTGGGGGCAGGGGCCCCAGGGCCCAGCTGCTTCCTGTACAGACTTCAGTCCTCCTATATTTAGTCCTGCTCTGCCTTCCTCCCTCAGAGGTGCCCAGCCCGTTACCAGCCTTCTCAGGATTCGGAGGTGTGATTGTGCTGGCTAGGGATTCAGTAGAGCAAAAAAGCTGCAAAATGAGCTTCACTTCTGTGCTCTCTCTTCTGTTCCTCCTCCTCCTTCTCCTGCTATGTGTGTGTATCCTCAGATCAGCAAACCCTGTCAACTCTACCTTCAGAATTTATCCAGGATCTGACCATCTCCTGCTGCCCCCAACACTGTTGTGGTTTGTTTTGTTTTGTTTTGTTTTTTCTGTAGCCGCATCCCCAGTGCCTAGAACTGTGCCTGATGTCTACTAACGGCTCAATTAATGTTTGTTAAATGAATTAATTAGTTGCTCAATTTTCTTTCAGTGGTGCTCCCAGCACCTATTTTTGCCATATCTGGTTGTCTCTAGGGCACAGGCCTCCCAGGCGGTGCAGTGTAAAGAATCCGCCTGCCAATGCAGGAGATGCAAGAGATGAGGGTTCAGTGCCTGGGTTCAGTCCCTTGGAGTAGAAAATGGCAGCTCCCTTCAGTATTCTTGCCTGGAGAATTGCATGGACAGAGGAGCCTGGCGGGCTACAGTCCATGAGGTTGCAAAGAGTCCGACATGACTAAGTATACACAAGATCCAAACCTTGCTGGATGAGAAATATTACTGTCCTTTTCATGTTTGCCTTGGGGTTGGGGTGAAGGGGGTTTGGGAAGGAAGTGATTCAGCAGGAGACGGAACTGGATTCGAACCCAGGTCCCTTCCCCACCCCTACTTCTGCATTGGGGCTTTTGCCTTTAGCTGCTGAAGTAGCAAAGAGCCCAGGCGTTGCTGGGGGTCTGGAATGGAAGGAAGGTGGGTCAGAGGGTGAAGATGTCACAGGCAGGGATGGAGACAGAGGCAGGGGTGGGAAGGTGGGGGGCAGGGAAACTTCACACTCATTCTTCATCTCTGGAATTTTTCCTTTGGAAGGATAGCTATTTATTACACACCATCTGTATTACTCCATTTAATACAGATGCCTTATCTGTGGCATTATTATTAGGGCCATAAATTTCACCTTATACATAGGATGACATCTTTTCTCAGCTTTTATTTGTATTTCTTGTATCATGGAGATTTTCTTCAAGTATTGGTTTGCAGGATGGTGTACAAAGACTTGTAATGAGACAGACTGTAATACCAGTACTGAATCTATCACTAACTGGCTATGGGACCTAAGGGGATATATTCTCTCTGAGCCTCAGTTCCTCATTCCACAGTTTTCTTTATTTCATAACCATAACCTTCCTCCCTCCTTCAGAATGATCATTCCAATGCATTCAGTACAGATGGCTTTACCGTACTGCTATGAGGAAGATCATCTTAACTATTAGTACTTCATACTATGTGGTGAATGACTGACAGTTTCGAGGAACATTTGTATTTTGTGATGAAGGTGCTCACTAGCACAGGGGAGACTTCATTTGGCAGATTTGGGAGCAGAGGGATAAAATGAACTGATGCTTTGAGGGCCCTTGCTTTATAGATGAGGGCATCAAAGCTCAGAGAAGGGGAGCATGGCTCCCTTTGCCACACAGGAAGTCAGGGATAGAGCTGAGTCTGGGCTCTGGGATTCCTGATTCCCACATGGCATGGTACTCTTGCTGTGCGTTGAAATGCAGAGGAGAGTTTTTCATGGGGTACAGGTTTGGGTCATATAAACAGTACATGTGCGGTGAATACAACATGAGAAGAACATATAATCCTTCCTCCAACAGCGACCCCTTAGCAAGTTCAGTCTCATTTCTTTTTTGAGCCATGACAGTTTGAGTCTTATTCAACCCAAACCATGAGTCACTCCTCCTGGGACTAATGAGAAAATGAGTGAGCTGGGGTTTTCCAGAAGAGGAAGCCTGAAGGACAAGCAGCAGGAATAAGGGGATGGGACAAATGACATCCTTCATTACATGGAAGCTTCTGGAGGCAGGGAACAGACCTCTTTCATGGCCTTGAGAAGAAGGAGAGGCTGGATGAGTATAAGAAAGTCTGATGGCTTGATCTGACAGGAAGTTATCAGGGACAGAATCTGGGCTGTAAGCCCTGAGTACTGGGAAGATGGGAAAGAAAACTAATCAGCATAGTTGATATAAAAGCAACTTAGATTTTTTCCAGTTCAAGCTTCCAAGTCACCCTGTGACCTTGAAACCAGGATGAGTCCTAACATGCAAGAGAAAGTGTTTCAATTAAAAACGAGTTTTGACGCATATAATGAATTCCAAAATAATGTGGCTTAAATGGAGTAGAAGCTTCTTGATGTACTTCAAGGCTGAGCATTCAGAGGTCTCAGAGAGGTCCATGGGCATCATTCTGTTCAGTTCAGTACAGTTCAGTCACTCAGTCGTGTCCGACTCTTTGTGACCCCATGGACTGCAGCACGCCAGGCCTCCCTGTCCATCACCAACTCCCAGAGCTTACTCAGACTCATGTCCATTGAGTTGGTGATGCCATCCAACCATCTCATCTTTTGTCGTCCCCTTCTTATCCTGTCTTCAATCTTTCCCAGCATCAGGGTCTTTTCCAATGAGTCAGTTCTTCACATCAGGTGGCCAAAGTATTGGAGTTTCAGCTTCAGTATCAGTCCTTCCAATGAATATTCAGGACTGATTTCCTTTAGGATGAACTAATTTGATCTCCTTGCAGTCCAAAGGACTCTCAAGAGTCTTCTCCAACACCACAGTTCAAAAGCATAAATTCTTCAGCACTCAGCTTTCTTTATAGTCCAACTCTCACATCCATACATGACCACTGGCAAAACCATAGCTTTGACTAGACAGACCTTTGTTGACAAAGTAATGTCTCTAGTTTTTAAGATGCTGTCTAGGTTGGTCATAACTTTTCTTCCAAGGAGTAAGCATCTTTTAATTTCATGGCTGCAGTCACCATCTGCAGTGATTTTGGAGCCCAGGAAAATAAAGTCTGACACTGTTTCCACTGTTTCCCCATCTATTTGCCATGAAGTGATGGGACCCGATGCTATGATCTTAGTTTTCTGAATGTTGAGTTTTAAGCCAACCTTTTCACTCTCCTCTTTCACTTTCATCAAGAGGCTCTTTAGTTCTTCTTTGCTTTCTGCCATAAGGGTGGTTTCATCTGCATATCTGAGATTATTGATATTTCTCCCAGCAATCTTGATTCCAGCCTGTGCTTCATCCAGTCCAGCATTTCTCATGATGTACTCTGCATAAAGTTAAATAAGCAGGGTGACAATATACAGCCTTGACATACTGCTTTCCCGATTTGGAACCAGTCTGTTATTCTATGTCCAGTTCTAACTGTTGCTTCCTGACCTGTATACAGATTTCTCAGGAGGCAGGTCAGGTGGTCTGGTATTCCCATCTCTTTAAGAATTTTCCACAGTTTATTGTGATCCACACAGTCAAAGGTTTTGACATAGGCAATAAAGCAAAAGTAGATGTTTTTCTGGAACTCTCTTGCTTTTTCGATGATCCAGCGGATGTTGGCAATTTGATCTCTGGTTCCTCTGCCTTTTCTAAAATCAGCTTGAACATCTGGAAGTTCACAGTTCACATACTGTTGAAGCCTGGGTTGGAGAATTTTGAGCATTACTTTGCTAGCATGTTAGATGAGTGCAATTGTGCGGTAGTTTGATCATTCTTTGTCATTGTCTTTCTTTGGGATTGGAATGAAAACTGACCTTTTTCAGTGGCTACTGCTGAGTTTTCCAAATTTGCTGATAGATTGAGTGTAGCACCTTCACAGCATCATCTTTTAGGATTTGAAATAGCTCAACTGGAATTCCATCACCTCCACTAGCTTTGTTTGTAGTGATGTTTTCCAAGGCCCACTTGAGTTCACATTCCAGGATGTCTGGCTCTAAGTGAATGATCATACCATTGTGATTATCTGGGTCATGAAGATCTTTTTTGTACAGTTCTTATGTGTATTCTTTCCACCTCTTCTTAACATCTTCTGCTTCTGTTAGGTCCATACCATTTCTGTCCTTTATTGTGCCCATCTTTGCATGAAATGTTCCCTTGGTATATATAATTTTCTTGAAGCTATCTCTAGTCTTTTCCATTCTATTGTTTTCCTCTACTTCTTTGCATTGATCACTGAGGAAGGCTTTCTTATTTCTCCTTGCTATTCTTTGGAACTCTGCATTCAAATTGGTATATCTTTCCTTTTCTCCTTTGCCTTTCACGTCTCTTCATTTCTCAGCTATTTTTAAGGCCTCCTCAGACAACCATTTTGCCTTTTTGCATTTCTTTTTCTTGGCGATGGCCTTGATCGCTGCCTCCTATACAGTGTCATGAACCTCCATCCATAAATCTTCAGGCAGTCTGTCTATCAGATCTAATCCCTCGAATCTAATTGTTACTTCCACTGTATAATTGTAGAGGATTTGATTTAGGTCATATCTGAATGGCCTACATGCTCCTTCTTTATTCTCTAACATTTCAGATCAAAACTTCCATTCTCAAACTCACCTCATGATCTGAGATGGTTGCTGTAGTGTCAGCCATCAAGTCCGGATTCCAGGAACCAGAAGATAGGTTATCATTGGTCTTTCCTGGTGATTCAGTGGTAAAGAATCTGCCTGCCAATGCAGGAGACGTGGGTTTGATCCCTGACCTGGGAAGATCCCACATGCTTGGAGCGTCTAAGCCCATGCACCACAGCTATTGAGCCATGGCTACTGAGCCCATGCACCTCGAGCCTGTGCTCAGCAATAAGAGAAGCCACCACCACGAGAAACCCGTGTACTACAACTATGAAGACCCAGCACAGCCAAAAACAAAAGAGAAAATATGTTATTTTTGGTCGTGGAGTAGTGGGAGAAGTGACTCCCTAAGGAGCCCTTTAGGCGTCTTCTGCTGATATTGTCTGAGGTCCAGAACATAGTCACGTGGCCATACTTGGCTGCAAAGGAAACGGGGAGTACAGTCTATTAGTTGGACACATGGCAACCCCAAACAAAACTAGTGTCCCATTATAAAAAAGCAAGTGGAAAATGATCATGGGATTAGCCTCTATGACCTCAGCCTTAGGTAGCATCAATTCTTCCTAGGTGTCGAGCATTTGGACACAAAGTCAAATACACCGGGCGCGGCCTCACCGTTCATATTGTCAGCAACAAAACAGAGCGAATTCATTGGCATCTTGATGGAAATGTAAGGAAGAAAGAACCTAAAAAATTTCTGTTGAACAAGGGGACAAAACGCTCTATCCAGCTCCTTACTGTTTGATCCGTGTTTTCTGTATATCATATATCTTGTCACCATTCTCCTTATTCTCAGAGAACTCTGTATATGGATCTTCATCAAAAGTTCCAACCTTTGCTCTCCTAGGAAGCCTCCAAACCTTCCACCACCAGTCTTCTCAGCTGGATCACTTTTAGAAGCCTAACCCTTTGAGGTGAAGAGGGACCCTTGTGTCTGCTCTCATCCAAGACATAGACTGCTCTCCTTTAAAACCTAAGGCTTTGGCCAATTTGTTCAGTAGAATTAATCCCATGTCTTCCTAAGTCAACCTCCGCCTTTTTTCTGAGCCACTTGAATCATCAGCCTCCTCTAGCATCACATTTCTCACCGGGACGTTTGAGTTGCCCTCTCACACTGTTGTATTGTAAGGTCAAGTGTTTGGTCTATATTAAAATCCCAAAGACCCAGAACGCTTGAGGCACTCTCTGGATCTAGTCAAAAGACAGCGTGTTTCCTCAAAAAGCTAAAAATAGAACCATCACAGGGTCCTGAAATCCTACTTCTAGGTATACATCCGAAAGAACTGAAATCGCGGTCTCAAAGGGAAACCTGCCCTCTCATGTTCACATAGCGTTATTCACCGGAGCTGAGATGGGGAAGCAGCCCAGGTGTCCATCGGCGGGTGAATGGGAAAGAAAATGCAGTCTATTCATGCAATAGAATATGACTCTGCCTCAAGAGGAAGGACATTCTGACACATTCTACAGTGTGGATGAATCTTGAGGACATATGCTCAGTGAAATAAGCCAGTCACAAAAGCACAAATACAAAAAAAAAAAAAAGCACAAATACTGTGTATTTTACACCACTTGTACATCATTGTTGTTGTCTAGTCGCTAAGTCATGTTTGACTCTTTGTAACCCCATAGGCCGTAGCCTGCCAGGCTCCTCTGTCCATGAAATTCTCCAGGCAAGAATACTGAAATGGGTTGCAATTGCTTTCTCCAGGGCATATTCCTGACTCAGGGGTCAAACCCGAATCTCCTGCATTAGCAGGCAGATTTTTTTTTTTCCACTGAGCCACGTGGGAAGCTCACCACTTATATGAGGTTATCTAATGGAAACAAATGGAGAAGGCAATGGCTCCCCACCCTGGTACCCTTGCCTGGAAAATCCCATGGATGGAGGAGCCTGGTAGGCTGCAGTCCATGGGGTTGCTGAGAGTCAGACATGACTGAGCGACTTCTCTTTCACTTTTCACTTTCATGCATTGGAGAAGGAAATGGCAACCCACTCCAGTGTTCTTGCCTGGAGAATCCCAGGGACGAGGGAGCCTGGTGGGCTGCTGTCTGTGGGGTCCCACGGAGTCGGACACGACTGAAGCAACTTAGCAGCCACAGCAGAGCAGCAATGGAGACAAATTCACGGAGGCAGGGAGTAGAATGGTGGTTGCCAGGATAGGGGCGGGGCATGGTTGTTCATTGGGTGTAGAATTTCAGTTTTGCAAGTTGAAAAAGTTCTAGAGAGTTATTGCACAGCAGTATGCATATCTATAAATGGTTAAGATGGTCAGTTTTATTACTGTGTTTCTTATCACACACACACACAAAGTCTTTCACCCAGGAGCTGTAGGTTCAGGAAGATAAAGTGGAAAAAAAAGCATGATTGCTTTTTCTTAAAAAATTTTTTGAAATATAGTTGATTTGCAATATTGTGTTAATTTCTGCTGTACAACAAAGTGATTCGGTTATACATGTAAGCAGTCTTTTTCACTTTCTTTCCTCTTATGGTCTATGGCAGGATATTGAGTACAGTTTCCTGTGCTAAACAGTAGGACCTTGTTTATCCATCCTATATAGAACAGTTTGCTTCTGCTAATCCCAGACTCTAATCCTTCCCTCCCCCTCGGCAACCACAAGTCTATTCTCCATATTTGTATGTCTGTTTCTGTTTCATAGACATGTTCATTTATGTTGTATTTTATATTCCACATACAAGTGATATCATGCGACATCTGTCTTTCTCTTTCTGATTTACTTCACTCGGTATGAGAATCTCTAGTTGCATCCATTTGCTGCAAATGGGTTGTTTCATTTTTATGGCTGAGTGATTATTCCATTGAGGAGGACATGGCAGTCCACTCCAGTATTCTTGCCTGGAGAATCCATGGACAGAGGAGGCTAGCGGGCTATAGTCCATCAGGTGCAAAGAGTCAGACAAGACTGAAGTGACCTAGCAATATTCCATTGCATATATATACATATACCACATCTTTATCCATTCATTTGCTGATGAACATTTAAGTTGTTTCCATGTCTTGGCTATGGTAAATTGTGCTGCAGTGAACTTTGAGGGGCATGTATGATTTTGAATTATATTTTTCTCCAGATATGTGCCCAGGAGTGGGATTGCTGGGTCACAGATGGCAACTCTGTTTCAGTTCTTTGAGGAACTTCCACACTGTTTTTCCTCGTGGCTGTATCAATTTACATCCCTGCCAGTGGTGTAGGAGGGTTCTCTTTTCTCCATACCCTCTCCAGCATTTGCTATCTGTAGACTTTGTAATGATGGCCATTCTGCATGGTGTGAAGTGATATATCATTGTAGTCTTGGTTTGCATTTCTCTGATAATTAAGCATGCGTTGCTTTCAAGATGGAGAGGGAAAGAAAGGAGTTAGTGCTCAGTCAGCATCTATTCTTTCCTGGGCTTTGGGCTGAGTGCTTCTTTGCCCTCACACTCATGTCGACTTGAAGTGGCAGACACTACTTCCTTAATTTTAGAGATAATTCATGCATTCATTCATTCCAACAATACTTACTGGTCATATCTTAAGTGCCAGGCATGCTCCTTGGTGTGGGACATGCAGCTATGTCAGAGTGGGAGAGAAAGGCTACACCCACACTCATACGTGGTATGATTTCAAGTCATGATTGATGAAGAGGATGAAGGGGGGGGAAAGGGATCGAAATGAGGAAGGTGCTCTTATACCTACAGTGGTGTCATCCCAGGATGCTCAGAGCAGGTGACATTCTGAGCAGGAAATTGCTTGAAGAAGGAATGTAGGAGAGAGGTGAGGTGGTGTGCCCTAGGGAACCCAGCTGAAAGAGACAGGTCTGAGATTTAACTTAATTTTGAAAAACCTTTTGCTGTGAAAGAATCCAAGATTTACAAGACAAACGATAATAGAAGGAAACCCCATGTAGATGGCACTCAGTTTCAAAAATTAGCAATCCAAGAACAATCTTGTTTTCATCTGTATACCTTCCACTTCCCCCCACATATATTATTTTGAAATAAAACTAGACAACTTTTCACTTAATTCAAAGATATTTTTGTAACCATCATCACACCATCACCATACCTCAAACAATTCCTTTTTAATTAAGTATGCAATCAGTGTGCAAGTTTCTAATTATCTTATACATTTTTATTTAATTTCTTTTGAAGTTTTTTGAGTTAGGATCTAAATAAAGTCATCACACTGTGATTGACTGGTGTGTCTTTTTTGGTAATAAAATATACATAAAACACATTTTACTGTTTTAACCAACATGTACATTCATATTGTTATTCAGTCATCACCATTATCCATCTCTCCAGAACACTTTCATCTTCCAAACGGAAACTTCATCTCTGTTGAACAGCTCCTCTGCCCCTGGAGACCACCATTCTACTTTCTGTCTGTGAACCTGACCATACTTAGTACCTCGTTTAAGTGGAATTGTACAGTGTTTGTGCCCTTGTGATGACTGGCTTATCTTACTCAGGGTACTGGCTTCAACGTTCACGGCTGGAGGTAATATAGTACAGCTACTGAATTCATCTCACAAACTGGGTCCTGGCTGGAAAGAGGAGACACTCACAGAAGAGGTGACTGAAGAGGATGTATTTGCTGTCGGGAGAGTTGGGGGTGAGGGGACAGAGGATGGAAAGAAGGGAAGTAGGATCTGGAGAGGCTTCTGTTACTCCTGGGGCTGCAGAGAGCCAGGCTGTGGTAGAGACCCTCAGCCACTGTGGACATGCTCCCAGTGAGGTGCAGAATAAATTCTGGAACCTTCTCTCCTGCCTCCCTCCCGACCCCTTCTCCTGCCTCTCATTGGCTGAACCAGCTGGAAGCCAGAAATCAAGCTAGAGGTCATGCTTAGGGGTCAGCCTTCTGGGGTCCAGAAAATGGATAATGCTGGTGGCTGGATGGACAGCAGAGTGTATAAAAACAGAGAGGAGGCTCAGCTGGCCCCCTTCAGTCAGAGCCCAGCACAGAGCAGATGGTTGTTATTGTTTAGTGTCAAAGTCTGCAACCCCGTGGACTTGTAGCCCACCAGGCTCCTCTGTCCATCGGGTTTCCCAGGCGTGAATACCGGAGTGGTTGTCATTTCCTTCTCCAGGGGATCTGCCTGATCCAGAGATCGAACCTGCGTCTCCTGCATTGGCAGGCAGATTCTTGACCACGAGTACCACCTGGGAAGTGGAGAAAAGTTAGAGTCTGTCCCTCGATCGATGACTAGGAGATACTGAGATGGAGAGAAAGAGACTTGGTGAGGAGTCAGGAGGCCGGACACACCTGTGAGCTGTGTCTCCTTGGGTGGCAGCTCTAAAGCACTCCCAGATCTTGTCTGCAGGGGCACCTCAGTGAATCACTGAGGCATGGATGCTTGGAACTCACGTCCACGGATACAATGTGGGCTTTCCCTCCCCTGGAGCTCCAGGGGGCTCTTCAGTGCGGGGGAAGATGACCTGGAGGAAAATGAAGTGAGTCCCCGAGGTCTGGCCTCAGCAAGACCTGCAACCAGCAGCTGCTCAGCCCCTGGGAATCTGTGTGCCAAGCTGAATCAGGAACAGCCCCTGAAGGAAGATTGATTAAGATGTCACGCCTTACCAGGCTGTCTAAATCAGAGTGCTGCTTACTAAGGGAAACCTCCGCTCTCTGCCTCAGCTCCCCTAATGCAGTGGGGGATGGGGCTCCCAGGACCCGACTAGATTACCTGCTTTGCTGGAAGAGCTGTAGAATTCTCAGCCCGGCACACCTCCCTGTGCAGATCAAATGATGGAGCCCTGTACCTTTTACCAAGATTTATTTTATAAATCCGAGGGCAGGCTGTGGGGCTGGAGGCACCTGCTGTTTTTACTGACTTAGGTTCTTGGACTCTTTAATCAATAGAAATTGATAAGATGAGAAATTTAGGCTCTATTGGGGCCCCTGTTGCAGCAAGAAGGTCAAAAACAAGTGACAGTTTCCCTTGCTTGCTCTCCAGGTTGGGGGACAAGCTGGTTCTTTAAATGGGTGAGGGTGCAGGCGGGTCCAGGGGTCCTATCCATTTTCTATCCACCATGCCGTTGGTGTTGTCTCAGTCTGTCCAGGCTGCTAAAGTAAAATCCCATAAGCTGGGGGCTTATAAACAACATACATTTATTTCTCACAGTCTTGGGACTCTGAAATAAGGGTGCCAGCATGGTTTGGTTTTGGATGGGGGTGTCCACTTCTGGGTTACAGACAGCTGACTCCTTACTGTGTCCTCACATGGCAGAAGGGATTTTTGTGGAATGCTTTTACAAGGGCACTAATCCCATTCATGGAGGCTCTACCCTCATGACCTAAGTACCTTTCAAGGGCCCCACTTCCTAATACCATCACATTGAGCATTAGAATGTCAATGTATGAAATTGGGGAGGGAGACACAAATATTCAGACCACAGCAAGGCTGCGTGATTGTCTCTAGTATTTCCCACCTCCCGTTTCTGGATGGGACTTCACAATTTGCAAAGTATTTCCTTGTGTGTGCTCTTGTTTGAGTCTCCCAATGACCATCCTAGGGACAAAGAAGAGGATACCCATTTTATAGACTGGGAAACTGAGGCTTGATGATGTTTTTATGAATCTGCCCAAGATCACACAGCTGTGGTGAAGGGCAGAGGTGGCTTTTATCTTCTTGCCCCCCATGGAATAGAAAAAATAACAAATATACCATACCTCCAGGGCACACCAGATTCTACCTACTGGTGCCTAAACATCAACCCAGAGGTGCATCCCCAGTGAAAGTCAAAAGTTAAACATAGGGATCAAAATGTGAACCCCTGGGAGAACTTGCAGGCTTATCTTCAGAGTGAATGTAAAGAAACAACATCATTAAGATGTTGTTTGGTTCTATTGCATTCATAACAATTTTAGGGAAGATATGATCACTTTCAGAGAAGGCAGTGGCACCTCATTCTAGTACTTTTGCCTGGAAAATCCCATGGACAGAGGAGCCTTGTAGGCTGCAGTCCACGGGGTCATGAAGAGTCAGACACGCCTGAGCGACTTCACTGGTCACTTTCATGCACTGGAGAAGGCAATGGCAACCCAGTGTTCTTACCTGGAGAATCCCAGGCGTTGTGGAGTCTGGCGGGCTGCCGTCTGTGGGGTCACACAGAGTCGGACAGGACGAAGTGACTTAGCAGCAGCAGCATGATCACTTTAGGAAGACGCCTACTATGGGTGCTCCCTGGAACACTCTAAATAGCTGTTGCTACTAAGAAGAAAGAGGCTAGACATGTATTGAGTACCTACTCTGTGTCAGTCTAGAAACTTTCCAGATAGTGCCTGAAAATCCAGGGTAATATAATATCTTTACAAATACGCCCAGTGCCTAACCAAGCCTGGAATAACAGCTACTAGGAAATGTTTTAAATAACATTTTAAAAAACATTCTCCTGCTTCTAAAAATTGGTATGTATTTATTTGAGTAAACTTGGAAAACACACACACACAAAACACATGGAATCCCACCATTACGAGATGTTCCCTTTCAACATTTTGATGATCATCCTTATGCAGCCAGACTTTTTTCAACTTGGGATCATACTGTGTGTATATTTACTAGTATCTCCCATCCAACCTTATGCTGTCATCCTTTTAGTTTACAGAGGCAGGAGAGCATGTTGGTTAAGATAGTGGATTCTGAAACTAGCCTCTTAGGCCACTTACTGTGTTGCTGTTGTTCAGTCACTTGGTCCTGTCTGACTCTTTGAGACCCCATGGACTGCAGCAAAACAGGCTTCCCTGTCCTTCACTATCTCTCAGAGTTTGCCCAAACTCAAGTCCATCAGGTTGGTGATGCCATCCAACCATCTCATCCTCTGTCGTCTCCTTCTCCTCCCGCCTTCAGTCTTTCCCAGAATCAGGGTTTTTTTCCACTGAGTCAGCTCTTCACATCAGGTGGCCAAAGTAATGAAACTTCAGCTTCAGCATCTGTCCTTCCAGTGAATAAAGGGAATAATGATTTCCTTTAGGACTGACGGGTTTAATCTCCTTGCAGTCCAAGGGACTTTCAAGAGTCTTCTCCAGCACCACAGGCCACTAACTAGCTGCGAGTAAACTGTACTTAATCCCTCTGTACCTCTGTTGTCTCAAATGAAACGTGGCAGCACAGCACCTCTCTTATATTCATTACTTGTAGGAAGAAATGGATCGATTATGTAACATACTCGGACAGAGCCTGGCATATAGCAAGTCTTCACTAAATATTTGATAGTATCAGCATTCTTGTAAAATTATAAGTCCCACTGGCTACTAACTTTATGCTGGGCATATTTCAAGGCCTTTCATACATGTTGCTACATTTCATTTGTGTAATGATGTCAAGAAATCGGTTTTGTCTCCCATTTTGCAGATGTGGAAACCGAGACTTGTCGTTGTCTCAGTCGTATGGTGATCGGCACAGGCAAGTTTCCTGTGGGTCCCTTTGTGGATTCCTGTGATTCCCCTTTGGGTCCAATCAGACCCTCAAGCCCCTGGTCTGTTCTTGGACCACTCTGCACCTCATCTTAAGTCTGAGCAAACCAGATAGGTGCAATAGTCACTATTATTGATTAGCCTGGCATTGATTGTTGCTGCTTCCTGGGGTAGTATGTGCATAAAGGGAACCCTTTTCAGTCTATTTGTAACCCACTCTATACCGCCCTGGACTTCCCTTGTGGCTCAGCTGGTAAAGAATCCACCTGCAATGTGGGAGACCTGGGTTCGATCCCTGGGTTGGGAAGATCCCCTGGAGAAGAGAAAGACTACCCACTCCAGTATTCTGGCCTGGAGAATTCCATGGACTGTACAGTCCATGGGGTTGCAAAGAGTCAGACACGACTGGGCGACTTTCGCCTAGAGAGAGCAAATCAACTATACTCCATAGAAAATAAAGACTAAAGCAAATGAACGACTTTAAAAGAGAGAGCAAGAGAGCAGGTGCTTCAAGGTCTCCTGAGGCCAGAACACCCACAGCGACCACTTCTGCCCCTCTCTGTTCATCTAACCATGTGACAAGGTAGGGAAGTCATATTGCAAATGTGCGAGTACACAGAAGAAGGAGGGATTCTTTCAACCAGCTTTGCAAACAGCCTTCCACAGGAGCAGCTAACATTTTTGAGGCTCTGGTAACTTGCCAAGCACATTGGCTTCCATAACTGTTGTCCACACAGCAAAACTAGCTTCCTGATGAGGTGAGAACTTCACTATATTAGGAATATTCAAACCACATCTGCAGATCCCTTAGAATGACTGAGATGGTGGGATCCAGGCTGCAGGCTAGGGGCTGGGAGGAGGACACTAGGTTCTTTCTATCAGTGAGAAATGCAGGATTCAAAGAAAATGCAAAATAGCCAACTGAATTACAGATGAGAGTTAGGATTTCTTTTGAGGGATCAGATGGTTAGATAGCATCACCAACTCAATGGACATGAATTTGAGCAAACTCTGGGAGATAGTAGAGGACAGGGAAGGTTGGAGTGCTACAGTCCATGGGGTTACGAAGAGTCAGACATGACTGAGCAACTCAACAACAACAAGGACAATGGCAAAATCATGTTGATTTTACTGATGAGAACCATTTTAATACTAGCAGAGGTGTGTGGTTTTCCCCAGTCACTAAGCAAGAAAAGGGTGCATGATTTTTGAGGGGCCTGAGTTGATGGGAGGAAATAGAATGATCTAGCCCTAATCTGTCTTGTGGAAGTTCTTGATGAGGTTACTTTTTGAGGCCCTAATCACACATTGGGTGGTATGAAATATAAGAATTATCCACTTAAATACTCAAGGAGCAGCTGAATCAGTGAGGACTAGAGGGAGACAGGTTCTCGAGAAAGGAGAACTGTGGAGAGTCAGCTGCTGCTTTTTCTCTGGGTCTTTTGCAACCTGGGGGCAAGACCATGAGCCCAGGTCTGGTCCAGTGGATGCTGTTACTGGGGACAGATGCCCACTCATGGGACCAAAGAGACAAAATTAGAGATGGGGTGGAGGCGTCAAACGCCTGGTTCATTTTCTCCTCTGGACATTTGCCAGATTATAAAGCTGGGCTGAGTGGGGAGTAGATAAACCAATAAAGCCTTTGAACAGTAGAGCAAGTTTTCTGTAGTTTGGATGCTGAGAAGAAACGGATCCTTGTTCAGGCTCTGCCAGGGAAAGGACCCAATAAGCAGGCTGCCAGGCCACTGTAGGTATTTGAGCTCATGACTCCCTTGCAACCACAGGGAGCTTCCAGCAGGGAAATGACTTTTATGTGTTCAAAGAACACCATTTTGGACTCATTGTGGAGAAAGGACTGAAAGAGAGAGAACAGTGGAGACAGGACGGTGTGAGGGGATGCTGCCTGATTCTGGACAATGACTGAAGGGCTGCATGGTGATTGATTTGTTCTATTTCTTTCATAAATCAAAGAAGCAGATAAACATGAGCAGACAGAGGAAGGCTCGCTACTTGATGAATGGGCCATCAGTCTCAGCAGCAAAGTTGGGAAGATTAGGGTGAAGCCAAGGCAGAAAGTGGCATCATTTGTCTTAAATGATAAAAAAGAGAAGAAAACTGACACTATATTGTGAAAGGGATTTGGCAGGTTTTTACAATGAGAAAGAAGAATTTGTCTTGATCTATGTGATATTTAGCAGTATTAAAACTGGGGATGATCTAAATAAAGTTTAAAAATAGAGCAGTTATCAGAGACTTGGGGATGAATCAGCTCAACTAACTCATTCGAGGAAACTGAGGCCTAAGGAGAAAAATGGCTTGTTTAGGGGACCCAGTAAATGGATCAGAAAACCTTCTATTTTTCACTTGTGGGCGGCTATGATTACTTCTTGCAAACATTCCTTGTATGTTTAAAAGTAAAGCATGTTTAGTTATTATTAGTTTCAGGCTTCTATATATATCATTATATCAAGCTTGTTACCTGTGTTCTTCAAATGTGAGTTGTCCTAACTGGCGTTTTTGTCTGCTTGATCTGTCAAAGTCTGAGGAAGATGTGTTTAAACATCCAACTATGGAGTAGATTTAACAATTTCTGTTTCTAATTTTCTTAATTTTTTCTTTGTATATTTTGAAGCTATATTATTCAATGCATATAAGTCTAGTATTTTTCTATTATACTATCAATCTATATTTTATATTTAAGTAGTTACCCTCTTTATCCTTAATATTGTTCTGTACTTTCAAATTTATTATTTATTTATTTTATTTTTTTTTTATTTGTTTTGCCATACAATGACATGAAACTGCCATGGGTTTACATATGCTCCCCCTCCAGAACCCCCCTCCCTCCTCCCTCCCGCCAGCCCCAAGCATCAACCCTGGGCTGGTGATTGATTTCACATATGATAATTAACATGTTTCAATGCCATTCTCCCATATCATCCCACCCTTGCCCTCTTCCACAGAGTCCACAAGACTGTTCTATACATCTGCGTTCTTTTTGCTGTCTCGCATGCAGGGTTCTCGCTGCCATCTTTCTAAATTTATTCTGCTTAATGTTAAATAGCTACAGTGAGTTTCTTTTGGTGGTTAATATTTGCTTGGTATGACTTCCCCATTCTTTTAACAGTCGGTCTTTCTCTGTCCTTATATTTTAGGTGTGTCTCTGGTTGTAACAGCATGTAGCTTTATTTTAGAAATCCAATAGGATGACCCCTATCTCTTTCAATAAGAGTTTAGTCCATTTATAATTATTATAGTAACTAATGTATACATTTGATTTCCATCATCTTGTTTTGTGCCAATTGTTTACCCTGCCTTTGCTATTATTCTTATTTTTCTCCTTTTGTGCTTTCTGTAAAACTGACTGTTTTCTTTATTCCACACTTTACACCAGGTACATATTATATTTCTATTCTTTGAGTACTCTTTAACATTTTATTGTGCATCCTTAGATTAATATCTCTATCATCCACCTGTACACAGAATCCCAGAAGACTTTAATTATGATATATCTTTTTACATTTGCATATTATCCAGTAATATATTTCCACTCTGTTTATATACATCACATATTAGTCATTATTATTTTATATAATCATTACTTATTTAGATTTACCAATTTCTTACTTACCATTCCTTCTTGAATTTCATATTTTTCTTTTGGATTCAGGTTAGTTCTGCCTGGAGCCTATTGATTATTAGCATCTTATCAGCAAGGAATTTCAGCAGTTAACTTTCTCAGTTTTTGCCTTAAAATGTCTTTATTTTGTTTTCACTATTGAATGATTATTTAGTTGGATACAGAATTCTAGATCTTCAATTATTTCTTCTTGGTAATGTGACAGTGTTATTCCACTGTCTTCTGGCTTCTATCAAGACATCTGCTATTGGTCAGATGTAATTGCCATACATTTCTAGGTAATCTGTCTCTTTCTCTCTCTTTGGTTGATTTTGGGATTTTCTCTGTTGAGGGAATTATAAAGTCCTGCTAAAAGACATATTTATTTTATCTATCCTACTTGGCACTTGTAATTCATGAAACTGAGAATTTATATTTTTCAATATTTCTGGAAAATTCTGCCATTATATATATTTGAATATTATCCTCTTTCCGTTCTTTCTTTCTGGAACTCATAGTAGTATTGTTGGACTCCCTTATTTTTTCTCAACTAGTAACCTCTCTTTTATGTTTTCTAACTCTATCTAAGTAATATCCTAGATCATTTCTTCAGGTGAATCTTCAGTTGTACTGTATTTTTCTGCAGCATGAAGTCTCTGAATTCAGACTCTTTCTATACTTCAGTGGTACCATTTTTTAAATGGAAGTTATAATAATACCTACCCACCTAAAATTATTTTGAGGTTAAATGAGTCAATATATTTTTTAAAAACTCTTAGAGCAATACGTGACCCATATTAAGTGCTCTATAAAAGTAAGACATTATTTTTAGAATCTACTTTATGGTGCTATCCAATAGTTCTATTATTTGATGTTCTTAGAAAACTTAACTCTCCTGATTATGTCTTGTGTCTCACTCATAAAATATTCTTTTCTTGGTGTTCTGTAATCTTGGCCTGTGGGACTTTATCAGTGTGAAGAATCCTGTGTGTCTCAGCTTTAGCCATAAGATTGTTATAGGCTCAACAGTATCAGGCCCAGGAATTTCAGGACTATCACTGGCCTGTGGATGTTAGGATATTAGGCGTATAATAACCAGAGTTTCACTGGCTCGGGAAACCTTTTATCTGCTCACTTACTAACTGGAGGTTTGTGCACCATTTGGATGGTATGAGGTCAACCCCACATTCCCATGAGATACAGGCATATGGTCACACATTCTCATGGGAGATGTTTTTCCCCACTTAGAGCTCTGACTGAAAAAGACAAGCATTCTTGTGATCTCTTGTGCTAAAGGTAGAATTTCCCCCACCTGATCTGCTTTTTTGCTGAGGGACTGGTCATTCAAGGGTCCTGCATTACATGGTGATCTCAGTTCCAGAGCATGACTGTTTCTGCCTAAGTGTTATGTCCCATTCCCCTAATTCACAGAGAACAGCACAGCCTTCCCAGGGCACCATCTTTCATGTAGATTTCCCTTACTGGCTTGTGAGTTCAGCCCTTCATGTATAAGATGATTTCAGCGATATGGAAGTCATAGCATCCACCGTATTGGGGAAGAAGTCTCCTTTGGTCTTCCTCACAACCTCACACTTTGCATAGAGCCCAGATCAAGATTGGATCCAGGAAATATTTGTTGAATGAACAGACTGGAAGACTGGACACCTAAGAGTCTAGTCCTCCAGTTCAGAGCCTTGGCCACCACATGGGACCGTGTCTCTATTTGCTCAGGAGTCTGATCTTAAGCAGAGGAGACCATATCTGAAGAGGACAACAGAAAATTAATTGAAGGGTATGATATTCCCACTGAGCTCAGTTAATAGATGTTTCCTTTTCAGCCTGATGCCCTCCATGCCCCAAGCCCAGCAGTAACTAAGGTGACCACTGCTTTATAGGGGAGTGAATGCTTGTTACGTGGGCAGTGCTTCTCAGGGGTCAGAGTGCACATGATCACCTGGGGGTCTTGTCAACAGGCAGTTGTTCTGGGTCTGCTTCTGCATTTCCAATGAGTTCTGGTGATCACAAATTGATCCTGTGGAACCTCGGCTCCCTCTCCTGCGAAGCGCTTGCCTTACAGAGCTGCTGGGAGGAAAAAAGTAACTACCTTTAGTAACAGCAATCATGATCTAGAGCTTCTTGAGTGCCAAGCACTGTTTTCAGCATCCACGTGTATTAACTCAGTCCTAACAGCAACCATATGTGCACACAACCACTAACCCTGTGTTACAGCTAAGAACACAAGGCATAGCGCTGTTGCCCAGCCAGAAAGTGAGGAGTCACATTTGAACCCAAGCAGTCTAGGTACAAATGCAGGCTGTTCAACCATCATTCTGCTGCTTCCCAGGCTATAGGAAGACATTTTTTGTGGTCTCTGGCTCATAAATGTGCATATACATCATTGGCCATTAGTATTATTATTATAAAAGTCATTATTGTTATTATTACTACTATTGTCATTGTTTACAAGTAAATCATGTTGCCAGGCCCTGGGATCTCATGGCTCAGGACCGCCCCCTCCCCCCTCCCCCAACCAGATCCACATTGCTTCTCCCAGCCTGGCTGTGGAAGTGATGTATTAGATGAGGATGAGGCTAGATCTTGGGAGGTTGGGGGCTGAGATGAGGCAGGTGATTCAAAGCTAAGGCATGGGCAAAGGAACATGCCAGGGATCAGTGTGGCTGGAACAGGGAATCACAGAGGAGCAGCAGGTCATGAAGCAAAGGCTGATTGGACCAGATCACAGAGGACAGGGAAGGCTGTCCCAGGGAGTGAGGCATTCTCCTGCAGGAAATGAAGAACTGAGAAAGTTCTTGGGTTAGAAGAGGGGCAATTGATTTTTTTTTTTTAAAGCTCAATTCTGTGTTGAATTTTCCCATGAAAAGAAACTTGCCAAAAATTTTGTATTGACGTTATTTGGACAGAAAGATTAAAAAAAAACAGTGGAGATGTGGAAAGGATTAATAACGTTCTACTGATTCCTGATTTTTAAGTATAGCAGCTGACACTTCCTGAGTGCTTCCCAGGTACAGACACTCATTACTTTTTAGCCATTTAGTTTTCACAGCCACCCGTGGATCCCTGCACTTTGTTTATTCAATGTAAAAAGTTTTTTATTGAAGTATAGCTTATTTACAATGTTGTGTTAGTTACTGATATAAGCAAAGTGTTTCAGCTATACATATATATATATATATATATATATATACACATTCTTTTTGAATGTATGGTTTCTCAAAGATCTTGAGTACAGTTCTCTGTGCTATTAGAGTAGGACCTTGTTGTTTATCCATTCTTATGTAAAAGTTTACCTCCACTAGCCCCAACCTCCCACTCCACCCCTCCCTCAACCCTCTCCCCCTTGGCAACCACCAATCTGTGCTCTATGCTTGTGATTCTGTTTCTGCTTCACAGATAGGTTCATTTGTGTCATATCTTGATTCCACATATAAGTGTTATCATATAGTATTTGCCTTTCTCTTTCTGACTTACTTCACTTAGTATGATAATCTCTAGATTCATCCATGTTGCTGCAAATGGCATTATTTTATTCTTTATATGGCTGAGTTGTATTCCATTAGGGCTAGGGTTAGTAGTATTCCATTGTAGATATGTGGACCACATCTTCTTTATCCATTCATCTGTCGATAGACATTTAGGTTGTTTCCACGTCTTGCCTATTGTGAATAGTGCTGCTGTGAACGTAGAGGCGCATGAGTCTTTTTGAATTAGAGTTTTGTTTGGACATATGTCCAGGAGTGGGATTGCTAGATGATATGGTAATTCTGCTTTCAGTTTTTTGAGGAACCTCCATACTGTTTTCCATGGTGGCTGCACCAACTTAAATTCCCACCAACAGTGTGGGGGGGGGTTCCCTTTTCTCCACACCCTCTCCAGAATTTGTAATTTGTAGACTTTTCTTTCAGTTCAGTTCAGTTCAGTCACTCAGTCATGTCCAACTCTTTGTGGCCACATGAATTGCAGCACACCAGGCCTCCCTATTCATCACCAACTCCTGGAGCCCACCCAACCCCATGTCCATTGATTTGGTGATGCCATCCAACCGTCTCATCCTGTTGTCCCCTTCTCCTCCTGCCTTCAATCTTTCCCAGCAACAGAGTCTTTTCCAATGAATCAGTTCTTCACATCAGGTGGCCAGAGTATTGGGGTTTCAGCTTCAACATGAGTCCTTTCAGTGAACACCCAGGACTGATCTCCTTTAAGATGACCTGCTTTAGGTTGGATCTCCTTGCAGTCCAAGGGACTCTCAAGAGTCTTCTCCAACACCACAGTTCAAAAGCATCAATTCTTCTACACTCAGCCTTCTTTATAGTCTCACATCCATACATGACCACTGGAAAACCATAGCCTTGACTAGACAGACCTTTGTTGGCAAAGTAATGTCTACGCTTTTCAATATGTTGCCTAGGTTGGTCATAACTTTCCTTCCAAGGAGTAAGCGTCTTTTAATTTCATGGCTGCAATCACCATCTGCAGTGATTTTGGAGCCCAGAAAAATAAAGCCTATCCCTGTTTCCACTGTTTCCCCATCTATTTGCCATAAAGTGATGGGACCAGATGCCATGATCTTAGTTTTCTGAATGTTGAGTTTTAAGCCAACTTTTTCACTCTCCTCTTACACTTTCATCAGGAGGCTCTTTAGTTCTTCCTCACTTTCTGCCATAAGGGTGGTGTCATCTGCATATCTGAGGTTATTGATATTTCTCCCGGCAATCTTGATTCCAGCTTGTGCTTCTTCCAGCCCAGCGTTTCTCATGATGTACTCTGCATATAAAGTTAAATAAGCAGGGTGACAATATACAGCCTTGACGTTCTCCTTTTCCTATTTGGAACCAGTCTGTTGTTCCATGTCCAGTTCTAACTATTGTTTCCTGACCTGCATACAGGTTTCTCAAGAGGCAGGTCAGGTGGTCTTGTATTCCATCTCTTTAAGAATTTTCCACAGTTTGTTGTGATCCACACAGTCAAAGACTTTGGTACAGAGGGGTTACATAAGTTACATAAGTTGTCCAGAGGCTCAGGTGGTGAGGGGTTGGTTCTGGAGTCCACTTCCAACCTTTACACCAAACTGTTACCTCTGCAGTTTAAGAAGGAAAGCAGGAAAGCGGACCTAGCTCTCTTCCCTCCTCTAACCCCACTTTCTCTTCTCTCTCCTTCTCCTCTGATCCTCTCCTCCCACCCTTCCCGACTGCATCCATGTCACCTGGATCCAGTGTTTTGGCTTTTTCCTATCCTAAAGGGGCATCATTGCCATGCCTCCCAGGGCTGCCTGTGCGCCAGCCTTAAGAATGGGTCCTCTCTGTGGGTCCAGGCCACAGAGGACCTCGCTGCTGCCCTAGCCCCTTTTCCATAAGCGTCTGAGCCCAAAGGGAGAAGCCCCTGTAAGACAGGACTAAAACGGCTCCTGCTGAGACAGCCCCCACCCCCTTTCTTTCCTGCTGCAGACATTTAATGAGTCTGGGCTGGTTGAATGCTGGTGCTAGAGACACAAGATTGAGCAAGACAGCGCCAGCCCTCAGGGACTCCGGTCACATGAGCAAGTAATTGGAGTGTAGCCTGATGTGATGGATGCTAGTCGGGAGAGTAGAGGTCAAGAAAGTTCACGATGGCTGATGGAGGGTGTGGGGTGGGGGGATGGGAGGAGGCAGGCAGGAAGTGCCATTCAAAGAGGCTGGAGGAGGAGAAAAAGCCCACAAAGTTCTGTGAATGGTGGCCTCAGGAATTTGGGTCTTATCCCAGAATCAGGAGGGAGCCATCCGGAGATTTTTGTGGGGGCCTCAAGAGCGTATCTTTGTGTTCTGTGAACTTTTAAAAGCCCTTTTAAAGTGTTTTCATGGGCCTCACTGCATCCAATTCTTCCTCTGTCCTCTGTGAAAGTGGAGGGCAGGTCCCACAATCCCCATTTTACAGATGAGAAAACTGAGCTGCCAAAGGACTAAAGGACTCAGGACTTGCTGGGTCACTTAAAATCGGCACAGCAAACCCAGGCTCAGGTGTTCTACTCTCGTCACAGTGCTCCTAATCCTGGTTTCTGGGTAGCTCTTCTGAAAGCAAACTTATCTACAAAAGCTGTTGGGGGCAGAGACCGGGATGATAACATTTGGGCTCTCCTGGCAGCTCAGTGGTGAAGAACCCACCTGCCAGTGCAGGAGACGCAGGTTCGATCCCTGATCCAGGAAGATCCCGCTTGCCAAGGAGCAGCTAAGCCTGTGTGCCACAACCATTGAACCCGTGCGCCTCAACAAAAGAAGCCACTGCACTGAGAAGCCTGCGCACCGCAGCTGGAGAACAGCCCACACTCAGCCCCGCTTGCTCCTGCTTGCCTCAACCCGAGAAAAACCTGTGCATCAGTGAAGACCCAGCACAGCCAATAATAAATAAATACAATTATAAAAACAGATGATAACATTCAACAAAAACAGTAATATTGTGCCATTTATTGTGTGCCTGCTGTATTCCAGGAGGAGCTGGGCTGTGTGTCATCATTAACGCATCTTCTATACCGATCCACGAACTAGTGATATTCTTATCTGGCAGCAAAGGAAACTGAGGTTTCCAAGAGTTACTTTCTATCAGGTGGCAGATCTGGGAGTTAAACGTCCCTCTCTAATGGTTGGATTCTCTAAAGGACCCTGGCTTCGCGGCTCAATAAACGGACCAGGGATGGAAAATGCTAGAGTGGAAATGATACCCACTCTGCTCTACGGGGCATTTAGCCAAGTTCTGCAGGCACGGTGCGTGTGCTTGTGTGAACAGGTGGTCAATGGGCTAACACCTGGCAGGTTACTGAGTTACACCTGCCATCCTGACCAGGAGGATGGGCTAATGTCCAAATATTGTGCAGAAATGCGGCCCCATAAAGAGGCAGATGTTAGAAACAGCTGAGCATTTGGGAGTCACGTGGCAACTCTCTCTAAATTCACTGAATGAACATCTATTCTCATGGCTCCTCATCTGCCTTCTGGGTGGCCTTGCACCACTGGACTCACTTCCCAGCCTCAGTCTCCCTTCTTCTAGGTGCTCTGCACATTTTCATGAATAAATGAACAGAGGAAGCAAATGGCATCTAAGACAAAGACAACAGAGGTGATGAAGTCTGTGTTAAAGCCCGGAGGAAGAGGTCTGGATCTGGACAGGGCCGGTGGATGCGGGAAGCTGGCATGCGTAATCAGAGAAGACTTCCTGAAGGAGGTAGACCCAACAAATCTTCCAGCAGAGAGAGTGGACCAGGGTCAGTGGACCAGGAGTAGGGTAGGGCTTTTGTGTTAGCAGGATGGAGAAAATAAGGGCAAAGCCAAATCAGAGTGTGAGAGTGGATTCAGGGTCAAAAAGAGTAGGTTTTTAGTTCTGCTTGGCCTTTAAGAGCTGCATAACCTCAAGGAAAATAGCTTTTTGTTTCTAAGCCTTTTTCTCTCCTCTATGAAGTGAGAATCCTGGTCAGTCATTCCATCTCCCCATTGGGAGACTGACAGTGAACATCTTCACCGACATGAGAGTGTGCTTCTTTACTCAAGAGACCAAATGTGCTTCCTCCTGGCTTTGTTCAGACCCCCTAAGAGCGCCTCTGTTTTGCCCTGGATACAAACCACCAGGGTCATGGGGACACACCAGCCAAGTGTCTGGATGGTGAGTTCCCGGGGGGCTCTTTGTGGGATGTTTCCAGCTCTGTCCCAGACTCTGAGAGTGTCTTTTCAGCCAGGCCTGAAAGAGATGAATTCCAGTGACCTGTGAAATCTGGGCATGGTGCTTTCATCCAAATCTCCTTGGAAAAGACCCAGGAGAACAGCTCTTCCTTCATTGCAAAGGTGCCAGGTGGGCTGAGCCATCACTCTCTAAGCACAAAGCATTGACACAGTCCTGCTCAGGGTGGTCTCTCACCCTCTTTCCTTCTTTGTCCCCTCCCCACTTCTCTCCTTCCACCTGTGCCTTTTAATATTTTTTGGAGCATCTTCCATGCCTGGCTTTCTTGATGGCCCAGAAGATAAAGAATCCCCCTGCAATGCAGGAGACATAAGAAACTTGGGTTCCATCCCTGGGTAGGGAAGATTCCCTAAAGGAGGAAATGGCAACGCTCTCCAGTAATCTTGCTGAAAAATCCCACAGACAGAGGAACCTGGCTGGCTGCAGTGCCAAAATTAGCAGAGTCAACATGACTTAGCAACTGAGCACCCATGCCTGGTCCCAGCAAAGTGGATGGCAGAATTGAATCTAAATGTGGTCCTTGACCTCAGGGGACTCTTGTGCTTCCAGGGGAGACAGATGTTGGAGCTGATTGTACCCCCTATTGGAGGGGTGACGCAGGCTCTAGAGAAACAATCTGACCTCTCCAGGTGAGCAAAGCTTGGGGGGCTCTTTCTCCATGCACCCCATTAAAAAGTTGCTGCATCTGTCCCCCCAGTGTGATACTGGGGAGGAGCTTTGATTTAAATTGTCAAAATTGTCTGGTTTTTCAAAGTTTGTAGTGTATCGTTAGTCACTCAGTCGTGTCCGACTCTCTGCGATTCCATGGACTGTAGCCCTCTGGGTTCCTCTGTCTGTGGGATTCTCCAAGCAAGATTACTGGAGTAGGTTGCCATTTCCTTCTCCATTTCAAAGTTTATGAAACCTCAATGTTTTGACTCTCCCAGTAACCTTACGAGTTGGCCAACTGAAAAAAAAAATAGCTTAGAGGAGTTTGAAGATGGTTTAAGTCGACACTTGAAAGCAGAGTCAGTCTGAGATGATAGAAAGAGGAGCTTGACATGTCACAGGTTGGCCCCTTAGAACTCTTGAGACTCTGGCATATGTAAACATGTACATAGTGACTTTTATCACTAAGTTGATATTTTCAAAGAAGTGGAAAGCACACAGAGACCATCTGATCTGAGCTCCTTACTGGAAGGAGGATGCATCTGAAGCCGGGGAGAGGCAGCCCCTTGAACAAGGGCCCGAAATGTGCCCGTGTCAGAGCAGTCACAGCACCTGGAGCCCAGGTCCCCTGATTTTCAGTCCAGTACCCCTCACAATTCTGGAGTAGGAGATGGCAACCTGCTTCAGTGTTCTTGCCTGGAAAATTCCATGGACAGGAGGGGCCTGGCCAGCTGCGGTTCATGGGGCTGTGAAGAGCTGGACACATCTGCCTATACACACCCCTCACAATATGGGCAGCCTCTGCCAGGACCCAACGATTTCCATATGACACCTGGTTGTCATGTCTGGAGGTGTCATCTGAGTCCTGTAAACACAGGGGCAGAAGTTAAAGGCCATACACATTCACAAGGCTATAAACCTATCATGTAAAAAACCACCTGAAACTTCACTCCTCTGGTTAGCACCCAATAAACTTCATTCACTGAGGGGTGGCAGGTATTTAAAGCTGCTTATTGTCATAAGGGCCTTTAATGACCTAGCATCTTCAACTCTTAGTTACCCTTTATTAGATGATAGCAGAATTAGGTAATTGGATCAGGCTCTTGAACTTTTAATTCTCTCTCAATTTACGGTGGTCTCTACTGATGGAGACTTTGGTTTTGACTCAAATAGAGCTCCAGGCAACTTCAAGTTTGCCGCCAACTGTATTTACTCAAGACAGTCTTAAGGCACAGACGAGTCATTTCCCTGAGTTTCTCACTAATGTTTTTTTTTTCCTGTTTATAAGGAGTAAATTGTAAATTTCCCATCTCCTTCCCTTCTGTCCTTTGGCTTCTGATGCAAGTCACTGTTATTAAAATACAATTCATATCAGAATCAGTTCTCTTGGGCTTCTCAAAAGTATATATTTCATATCTGAATTCAAGTCAAGAAAATGTAACATTATTCCTAAAGGAGAACGTGCATGCTTTTGCAAAACAAAATGTAAATTCTAGCTGCCTTGGTGTTGGGTTTGGGATAAAGGAATATTTACCCAACTTCCAACCTTTAAAGTAAGGCAGATATTGTCTTGAAAAAAAAAATGTTGGCAGATGAGCCTGCAAGCTGAAAATTATTCACATCCTTCACCAGGGTAAAACCTTTTGAAGGGATTCTCTGGTTGATCATTGAGACACAGATATAATTAATTGCACAATTTATCACAGTATGATTATAATAGCAAGTTCTTAGGAACAACTGCAATGACCAGCTGCAGGAAACGGTTAAGCAAATGGTGATATATCCCACCAGTCAAACAATGGTCATTTAGCATTCATGCAACACATACTTACCGAGTGTCTACCATGTACCAAGGGCAGGGTTAGGAGGTGGGCATACAGCGATAAATCGGCAGATTATGCCGCGGTTCACAATGGTTGCTACAGATATGGTGCTTTGAGGGACTCTCATAATACAAGATCAGAATGCTCGTGAGATTTTATGATCTTGACTCCATTGAAAACACGCACAAATGTATTCTCTGGGACACTGACTTATTTTTTTACTTTTATTTATTTCTCCAAATGTCTTTGGTCTTTAAACTATTTCCCCAAATAGTATTAAGAGGCACATAAAAACATCTTTGGTTTTTAAACTATTTCCCCAAATAGTTTTAAGGTGCACATAAAAATTCTATAGTGGGTGAAAAACAGATTTTAAAAAGCATTTCAATATTAATTTGGAGGCGTCCCTCTTAGAGATTGTCCATATATCAGAAGTCACTCTCCCCTTGGAAGTGGCATGAAGTGTCCTCCATGGTAGGAATGGCTCCTAGCCCCGGAGAGATGTTTTATATTAGGAGGTGTGGGGTGTTTGTGCCTCCAGCTCATGCAGTACCCACCCCTCTTCCTCCAGAAGCTCATGGAGAATCTTGACTCCTCTGTTCCTGTCCTGTCCCTGCGGACCTGCCGGCTGCTTCCGGTCAGAGCAAACAAAGGTACTTCATCATCGGCTCCACGCAGTCCCTGGTGACAGAGGATTCGGCTGCCACTGTCTGACGTAAGCTGTGTGTGAGTGTGTGCGCGCATGCGCGTGTGTGTATATATGTGTGTGTGTGTGTATGTGTGCGAGTGTGTGTGTCTACGGCAGGGAGAGAAAGAGAGGCCAGCCCACCCGCCAAAGAGCTTTATTTACTGTTTCTTGTTTTTGCCCCTGACCTTCGTATTCCAGGACTCTGCATATGGTGGACACTCACTGAATAGGATATATGAATTCAGACACATCGTTCAGGGAAAATCTGTGAAAGATTTTTATTTCTATGTTTGACTTAACGAGCTCCATCTCAATTAAATTATCAGGTGTATTATGAACATTTAACATTTATAGAAGGCTATAAACTTTATGTGCCTTCAGATTGCAAGCTGCGTGTGTTAATGGCAGCTCCATAGTTGCAGAGCTCTCCACCAAGGTGGAACTGGGACACAGAGCTGACAGGCAGGTCTCTGGTCCTGGCAGAGCTCAGGGTCCACTCAGGGGCACACAACTGGAATCAGACAATGGCGAAGCTGTGTGGTCCGTGCTGAGAGCCCGAGGAGGTGCCTGACCTCGAATGGGCAGTGCAGTTAAGGAAGGCTTCCTGGAGAAGGCCACGTCTGAGCAGAAACATGAAGACTAGAAAAGTTACCAGGCAGAGGGCAGGGGTGGAAAGCAGGAATGTTCTAAGCAGCAGAAACAAAAGGGACAAGGGCCAGAGGCCAGAAGGATGGGGAGGAATTGAATGTGGCTGTAGGGGGAGTTGTCAGTGCTCAGTGATGGGCGGGGAAGGTGGCAGAGTCTAGAGGACTCCCACCCTTGAGGCCAGGGGGCCTGATGGTGGTCCCAGACACAAGCGGCCAACTCATCTGTTGCCATGAGAACTGCTTTGGAGCCTCTGATACCAGGTCACCTGGATGACCCATCCTTTGGCTTTGATGTGCCTCAGGCTGCAGAGGACACTGCATACCAGTCCTCTCCCCACCCCTGACCCTCCTGGGTGGCTCACAGTGCTCAAGGCCATTGATCACATGCAGCCTCTGCTGGGCTGTCTTCCCCTCCACAGTGGTGACCCAAGAGGGCAGGACCTCCATGCATTTTACCTGAAATGGGGGCACAAAGAAAGCACCTATAAAATCCTTATCAAATGAATGGATAAGTGAATGAATGAGCGTGAAGGGGCAGTGGAGGCACTGTGGTTCTCCCTAAGGCCCGCGAGCAGGTGGCCTGGCTTGGTGGGAAACAGCAAGCCTGAGGAATGAATGGTCATGGGGTGGGAGGGTGGGTGGCATTTTCTACTTATGAACTGGATTATTTCAATCAGCTTAGTTCTTCCTCCAGCTCAGAAATGTGGTCTCCAAGTCTGAGGGCACAAGTGGTCTGCTGGGTCATCTATTTTTTTTTAATGGAGGTAAATATCTTTCCAGGTGGTGCAAGTAGTAAAGAACCCACCTGCCGTTGTAGGAGCTGTAAGAGATGTGAGTTCAATCCCTGGTCAGGAAGATCTCCTGGAGAGGGAAATGGCAACCCGCTCCAGTATTCTTCCTGGAGGATCCCATGGATAGAGGAGCCTGGCAGCTACGGTCCATAGGATTGCCAAGAGTCAGACATGACTGAAGTGACTCAGCATGCACACAAGTAATGTAAAATTCATCATTCTAATCATTTTTAATGATTTACAATTTAGTCAATTAAATCATTCAATTTAATCAACTAAATCATTTACAATTCAGGGGATTTTGGTGCATTCCTAGTGATGTGCTGCCAACATAGCTTTAATTTCAGAACACTTCCATCAGCCAAGAAACAAACTCCATACCCAGTAAGCAGACGATCCCCATTCGCTCCTCCCCACTAGCTCCTGGCAGCCACTCACCTATTTTCTGTCTCTATGGATTTGCCTCTTCTGGACATTTCATATAAATGGACTCCTAGTATATTTGGTCTTTTCTGTCTGGCTTCTTCACTCAGCATGTGGTTTCAAGGTTCATACATTGTAGCATCAGCACTTCATTCTTTTTGTGGCTGAATAATAATCCTCTGTGTGGATATGCCATCTTTTGTTTATCTATTCATCAGGTGATGGACATTTTGGGTTATTCCCTTTTTTGACTATTATGATTATTCAAGTTACCAAATTAATACATCTTCCTTATGAAAATGCAAACCTGACAAAAATACACACATGTGATAAAGTTTCCTTGGGATTCACCTCTCCACAACATCACCATCTGCCCATGGGTACTTCTGCCTTGAAATCTTCCTTGTCCCTCTTCACTTCTTTCTCTACATTGGTGAGAACTTTCCCTGAGGTTGCCACTCTTCCCAGCGCCCCCCAGGCCCCAGCTTTCTCTGCCTCACTAGCTCCAGCTCACTGTCAACTTTCAGGAGGTGTTGCCACCTCCGGAAGCCATCCCTGGTTTCTGAGGAGGAGTCCTGAGCTGTCCTTGCCCTAAACACTGGTGGATGTCTGTCTCTCTTAGCCTCCACGACAAGACCATGGCTGCCCTGGGCCAGGACCATGCCTGCTAGTCTCTGAGATGGTTCGGTGTGTGCTCAGCAAGGGCTCTGCTGAAACTGAATGATTGTGGGATATGCAGGTCAGAGGCAGGTTGCCATAGAAACCCAATTTGGGGATGCCTGAGAGAGGGACCCGTCTGTTTGATGCAGCCACCCTTCTGTCAATGTTTCCAGTGACAGACTGGCTGCCTCCAGGATTGCTCACTCCTTCCAGAACCTCCTTTGGTGCAGCCACCCGACGGAGTGACCATTGGCCTGCCAGGCCCTGTAGCCTTGGGTCAAGGTTGAGCTTGTTTATATTCTAGTTCTCAGGCTACAGAAGGAACGGTCACCATTTCCAACACACGCCTCTGTGCTCACCAGGTCCCCCTTTGCCTGGAATTTGTTTTTAGTCACCAAGTCATGTCCATTTCTTTGCGACTCCATGGACTGTAGCCTGCCAGGCTCCTCTGTCCATGGGATTGTCCAGGCAGGAATACTGGAGTGGGTTACCATTTCCTTCTCCAGGAGATCTTCCTGACCCAGGGATCCAACTGTGTCTCCTGCTTGACAGGTGGATCTTTTACCACTAAGCCACCAGGGAAGCCCATTGAAGGTCATCAACACCCCCACCCTAACGTAGCTCATTTTCTTGCAGTTCCAGAGGAAAGAGGCTCCCTTTCTGCCACTTCTGCCCCCCTCCCCCACGATTTCTCTTAGAATCAGCTGTTCCCTCTAAGCATTCCCAAACCCTTGGTTCCTTCGTCTCAGGCTAAACACAAACCAAATAGGCAAGCCCCTGTGCAGGCTCCCACCCCGTCTCCTCTTTGCCAGGCTTCCCAGTCTCCACTCACTCCACCCGCTCCCCACACTGCTCCCCGCCCCACTCCTCAGACACGGCTCCTCCCCCAACCCCCGCCAGGTCTATACCTGGGCAGCCCTGAGACCACCTCCTGGTCCTGTGAATGTGTCCAGGAGCCACTATTCAGAGTGCTCTCCTGGGGCCCTGGACCCCACCTTCCGCCACTTCCCCTTCTGCTAGTGAAATCCCCAGGCCTCTTCACCGACTCACCCTTCCTGCCTGGCGATGCTCTTTTCCCCGGGGTCGGTCCTTGGCCTGGTGTCTGGAGCCAACCCAGACCTCCCTCCAGATCTTACAAACTTCCTGTTCCTTCACAGCCTCCTTCCTAGTCCCACCCTGATGCCCCAGAGCAACTGAAGCTCAAGCAGATCCAAAGGGGGACTTGTTGTCTTCCTGTAACGCATCAGGGAGCTCACTGTTACCCCAAGATGCCTAGTCCATTTTGAAAGACCTTGAATTCTTAGAAAAATTTTCATTCTTCAGAAATGAAGTCATCCTTTTTAGAGTCTATGAGAATAAGGATGTGCCTGCCCAGTCGTGTTCAACTCTTTGCGGTCCCGTGGACTGTAGCCCGCCAGGCTCCTCTGTCTATGAAATTTTCTAGGCAAGGATACTGGAACAGTTTGCCATTTCCTACTCCAGGGGATCTTTCCTGCTCAGGGTCTGAACCCTTGTCTCTTGCATCTCCTGTATTGGTAGGAGGGTTCCTCACCACTGTGCCACCTGGGAAGCCACATAGTGAAAATAAAATTCGAATAGTATTAAGTCTAAAGGTATGTTTCATTCATGCATCTCAGAAGGAAATCTACCAATGTCTTGTTCACTTCTATTTTGTACACATTGTTGCCATGCTACATACTGAGCCTTAAGCTGGTTGTGCAAAGTGTTAAACCTGGAGTTACTTAATGCCTGTGAAGCATCAGGTAACAGCCCCTTATCACCTTCTCTGAAATACACACTCCCCAGTGCAGCTTGCCCAGTGAAACAACACAGTGGATAATAATAGCAGCTACCCTAGGGCATTGTCAGGAGTACTAAATTAGTATTGAGTATTAAATTAATTCATTAGTACTCAGTATTCATTTAATAAAACATGTAAATGCCGGGCTCAGTGCTTGGCACGGAGTTAACACTCAGTAAGTACCCATCAGCACCATCAGCACCATCATTGTAACGCATCATCTTTATTGTCATTATGACTAGACTTGGAATCAGACAGAACCAAGTTTGAATCTCAGCTCACTTTCTGTGCCCCCTTGGGCGCCATGCTTGACTTCTCTGCATATGAGTTTCACATCTGTAAAATGGGAATAATAATGGCCTGGCCTTGTTGCAGAGATAATTAAATAAGCTACATGTGTAAAAGTAAAGATAATGAGAGCATGTGGAAGGCAAGCAGCGCCAGAGGGCACATGGAAGACATTGGTTCCCTTCCCTCATATGACAGGGAGAGTCACAAATGCCCTGATCATCTTCCTGCCTTAACGCAGTTGCATGAGATCCCGGGGAGATAATGTGCGGGAAGTGGTTTGGAAATGCTGAAGTGCTATAAACACATTTATAACGATTATGACTAATTAAAATTTAGGGCAGTCAAGAGAGAGGCATGGTGTGAAATGAAGCTCCAGCCTCCTGCCTTCAGAGGGTCTTTGAGAGACTCAGAAAACATAACCAGTTAAGAGACTGTGAGTGATGAGTTACTTGGAGCTTGGAGGCTGAAAAGTGAAAGTTAGTCGCACAGTCATGTCTGACTCTTTGTGACCCCAAGGACTGTAGCCCACTAGGCTCTTCCGTCCATAGCATTCTCCAGGCAAGAGTACTGGAAGTGGGTAGCCATTCCCTTCTCCAGGGGATCTTCCCAACCCAGGGATCGAACCCAGATCTTCTGCATTGCAGGCAGATTCGTGAAAGCTGCACGCCAGCAAATTCCCTGGGTCTCTCCATACTTTCAGTTCCTTGTGCAACCATCCGTGCATTCATAAACACGCAATGTGTCTACTCTGCACCCGGGGCAACCAGGAGTGCGGACACTGAAGGGGCAGCCCTGTTCCTGCCCCCAAAGTGCTGACAATCCACACGTGAGACAGGAAAGTGGTAGATCAGAACCTCCCCCTCTGATGTCCTCTATGAGGTCACCCGACAAGTGCAGGGCCAGCCCTTTTGGAGGTTCACCCCCCACCCCATCCCCCAAGTACAAGCTCCTTGAGGCCAAGGACTTTGTCTTGTCCTCTGCATTTCCCCAACACCCAACATAGGACCAGGCATCTGGAAGATATGGGTAGATGAGTGTCAAGTTGAATCAACTTGATAAAATCTCGTCTCTGAGCAGTCAGGGACCAGGCGTGCATTACCCCAACCCACAAGGTTATTCATATCTCTTTTAACAATGCCGCAGTCTGAGCTGGCACTCTGAGATCTTTCCATTTGTGTTTTCTTTGAGTTCCCAAAACTCCCTGCCCCCTCTGCAGAAACTAGTGAACTGGTGGCCAAGCTCTGGGCTGCGGCTGCTCTAGTTACCGGTTCCTGCAGGGACATCCAAGTGGGATCAGAGAGCTGCTCCGTTGCCTTTTGTGTCCGATGGAGGAGCTGAGTTCTCCGCCTTCCATCACCAGCCCTCTGCCTGCACCCTCAGACCAGCTCCCCCGCCCCCATTTTCTCACCTCCCCCCGCACCAGACAACAGACTGCTCTTTTTTTTTTTCAAAGAGCAGCACTTTTTATATCACTGCCATGTACAAAAATACTTCTTGAATCTCTCTCACTGGCATCTGCAGGGAAAAGTCCAAACCCCTAAACTCAGCATTGATGGTCTTCACCACCCTCTCTGGTTCTCGCTCCCCCTCTTCTCACTCCAGCCCCACCTGCCGAAGCACCCAGCCCTCTGGCTCCTCACAAGACACATGCCGCCTTTCCCCACCCCGTATGTCTTTCTCAAAGGCTTCCCCCATACCTAAACCCTGCTGCCCTGGGATGCTGCTTCAGAAGCAAGTTCTTCCTCGGAGGCTTCAGTGGTTTCCATCAGCTGGAAGCCACCTCTAGCCCACGTTCCTCACGTTATCTGCACTGTCTTATGTCATTCATCTCTCTCGCTGTCCGTACACCCAGAGACATGCCATCATATACATCACACAGACGTGCACGCATGTATGTTTCCCAGATGGCATTTGTCCCAGGGTTCACGCTTCTTTGTCTACAAGAGTCATATTGTATTTCCTCAGCCCACCACACAACTGGGATGAGTCTCTGGCTTCTCTCTGAGCCCCCAAAGAATCCCCTCACTCAGGCAGTGATGAGCAATGCAGAACTTACTGAAGCAGAAGAACAGGAGACTGGAAGGGGCTCCATCACCTACTCTACAGCGAACAACCTCACACCCCCACGGGGACACATTTCTTCTCCTGGGACCCCCTCAAGGTACAAGAGCCTAGAAATGGATGGACAGGGTCCTTTCTGACCCCCACCCCCACAGCTAGCCCAGGTCTAGAGGCATCAGTCAAATCAGAGTCACATCCCATGGGTTCCCTGACCTGTGATCTAAGGGTCACTTGTGGTCATGGAGCACAAACTGAGGCTTCCAAGGGGTTCAGCTTCTCTGCCCAAGGGGATCAGTTTTTGGTCACCTGCAGAACTAGAGTCACATCTTTCTTGCTGATCAGAACAAAATCATTTCCTTTTGCTTTTCTATTATGCTGTTGCTGTTCAGTCACTCAGTCAGGTCCGACTCTGAGACCCCATGGACTGCAGCATGCCAAGCTTCCCTGTCCTTCACTGTCTCCTGGAGCTTGCTCAAATTCATGTCCATTGAGTCAATGATGCCATCCAACCATCTCATCCTAGTACTTGCAATTAAAACTCAAGTTCACTATTCTCCTGCCCTCATCAAATAAGCTGAACAATATTCATAATTGTTATGGACTGAGTGTTTGTATTCCCACAAATTCCTGTGTTGAAGCCCTCACCCATAGGGTGATGGTATGAGGAAGTGGGGCCTTTGGGAGTTATTTAGGTCAGGAGGGTGGGGCCTGCATGAATGGAATAAGTGCCCTGATAAAAGAGACCCCAGAGAGCTCCCATGCCCTGTGAGGACACAGAGAGAAGTTGACAGTCTGCAGGCTGAAAGAGGGTTCTCACCCTGATCTGGCCCTCCGGCCCCCAGAACTATGAGGAGTACATTTCTGTGGTTGATAAGCCACCCAGTTGATGGTACTTTGTATCCCAGTGGACATGGACTAAGACAGCAGCTAACGCATAATGCTTATAATGCTCCAGGGTGTGTTAGAAGCACTTTGCACACACCCACTCACTCCATCATCACAACCAAGGCTGTAAAGTGTGTATTATTATCATACCTCTTTATAGACATGGACACACAGAGGTTAACAGACTTGCTCGCAATCGCAGAGCTAGTGAGAGCAGAAGCGGGATCTGAACCCTGTAGTTCGTCTCGCTCTGTGACTGAGCTCCTAGTGACTGTGCAGCACACAATGACGAGGCCCTGAGAAATGATCCAGATAAAGCGTCTTATATTGTGTGCCTTGTTTGAAGCCCAGAGCGTGAGCATTCCTTCCCTACCCACTTTCATTTCAACAGCAATTTTGTCTGTTGTGGTCCTCCCAGAGCCCACTGGGTACCAAGCTGTGACTCCTCTTGCTCACAGCAACAAATCCTGCAAAGGGGCTCCCACTCAACACCATGTCCATTTCCCCAGGTTTCAGGAAAGACAAAGAGGAGACTCTTGAAGGCGGAGTGCCCATCCTTGCCATCTGCACTTCTGGGGCACATCCTGAACCAGCTTCCCTGCAGAGGCTCAGTAGGGCTACAGGAGGCGATGAGGCAGATGAGTCCCCCCAGAAAGGGCTGTACCCCCTAGCTCCACCCCATCTGCATCTGCTTCAGTCCACAGCTTATGGGGAGTGAGTGGGCAGACATGCTGTGTTATCCCCAGCTAGTCCAACCAGACTTCCAGAACCTTCCTGAGCTTCAGTGTCCACCGAAACTGCACAATATATCTGCCAACTTGAGGAGCTGGGGCCTCCTCTGAACTTAAAACAGGTCCCAGAGTCAATGGCAGCACTTCCAACTTTATAAAAGGCATAGCTGAGGGACCCTGAATGAAAAAGGGAGGCCCTGAGGGCTGACATCCGCCCACCCTGCAGCTCACCAGGGGAGACACAGACTAATATCTGTCCTAACAGAAGCTGCATTGACAAGTTGTCTTTGAAAACCACCAGTCCCCGTGGGTCCTTGAGTGAGCCCTCAGCATCTCCAGGTCATGGTCTCTTCATCTGCCTGGAGAGGAGTGTGGGCTGGACCGTTAATAAATACCCAGAGGAGCTTTAAATGACCCCGATGCCTGGTCCTCAGGCTGGGAGGCTCCCTCTGCTTGGTTTGGGAGGAGTCCAGGGATTGACACTTCTGCCAGCTCCAGGCAATTTTGACATGAAGTCTGGACCCAGGTGACCTCCACGGTGGCCCACTCTGCCAGGCAGGAACTTCTGGAGTTGCTTGTAAAAGAAACTAAATTCGGAAGGGCCACATAGGTGATCAGTTTCCCTAAAGTGCCTTTGAGAGGTGGCCCCAGGGAGAGTCGATTCACCAGACAGCAGCTCTCGCCTTCCCTTGAAAGCTTCCTTCTAAGATCACGTGCTGCATCCAGCCCAGGCCCCGCCCTGACTCCCCTTGTCTGCGTGGCACAGAGTGTGCGGACCCAACATGGAGCAGGAGACAAGTTCGTTACTGATTAACTTGACTGCTGGCAGAGACTTAGCTATGTTAAGAGATGGGGCTGGTCGTCTCCCTCCAAAGGTGGTGATGTGAATGGTTAGGAATGTGGTTCAGGACCTAAACTGTCCAGGTTTGACCTCCAGAAACACCACGTTTTAGGTGGGTCACCTTGGGCGAGGCATTCAGCGTCTGTGACTCTCTTCATCTGTGATGTGGGAGATGAGGGCAGTGCTCCACCCTGGGGGGCGTGAGATGGCCAGAGTCCAGCTCTCCGCGCTGCACACCCTGGATACTGTGTGATGATGACCGCTGTGACTATTAGATCGTTTCTTTTGATGTGGACCATTTCAGAAATCTTTACTGAAATTGTTACAACATTGCTTCTGTTTTATGCTTTGGATTTTTCGCTGTGAGGCATGTGTGATCTTAATTTCACGACCAGGGATCGAACCCACGCCTCCTGCATTGGAAGATGAAGTCTTAACCACTGGTTCTCCAGGGAAGTCCCTATTAGATCATTTCTTAAAGCGGAGAGAAACATTGGTGTTCCTTGTTAGTAAAGAATCCAAAATTCTTTTTGTCTCACCTTATTTCTTTCTCTGAAAAAAAAAAAAAAGATGACTAACCCCGGTGGTGCTAGGGATCAAGGACCTGCCTGCCAATGCAGAAGATGTAAGAGACTCGGGTTCGATCCTTGGGTCGGGAAGATCCCCTGGAGAAGGGAATGGCAACCCACTCCAGTATTCTTGCCTAGAAAATCCCATGGACAGAGGAGCCTGGTGGGCTGCAGTCCCTGGGGTTGCAAAGAGTCAGACAGGACTGTAGCAACTTAGCACACAACACAACCATTAAAACCCAAATGTGAGTGAAGAATAGAAACTTCCTTTGAAGGTCTTTTTAAGCCAGCATGACATGTTATCTGTCCAAGATAAGCGACATTCATTTCTTCATCAAATATTTTTTCTGTCAAATATCTATTAAATACCTCTGATGCACCAGATGCTGGGCTTGGCTTGGGAGTTCTGGCCAGGAGTGAGACAGACCACCATCCTAGCCTCATAGAACTAGCAGCAGACTGAAATGGTACATAAATGCTTACACAAGAAATGAATCAATTTCAACTCCTGTCATTGCTATGAAGAGGAATATGAGGGTCTATGACTAGGGGCTCTGGGTAGGGAAACTTCTAGAGGAAGGAACAATTAAGCTAAGATCTGAAGGATGAGTAGAGGCCATCTGGGTGCTGTGGGGAAGAGCATCATAGCAAGGGGAACAGCATATGTAAGTCCCGAGGCAGGAAAGGACTTGGAGACTCCAGGGGTGGTCCAAGGTCAGTGTCCCTGGAGAGCAGCAAGCATGAGAGGGGTTGTTGGGAGATAAAGTCAGGGAGGCTGGTCATCCAGGAGGCTGGATGCTGGGGTGGCAGTTTTTTGTTTTCTTCTAAGTGCTGCTGGAGAGCTTTAAAGTGGAGACGTGAACTGCCCTGGTGTTGGTTCGCTGTGTCCGCTGTTTGGAAAGTTGATAGCAGGGTCACGAGTGGACGTGAGAAAGACCACCCAGGGAGCCCCAGGGTGCTCAGTATCATGATGAGCTGAAAGGTCCAGGTGACAAAAGCATAACATTCAGACAAAATTGGGGCTGCCGGTGATGGTTGGGGAAGGAGGGAAGAGAAAGAAACCACCAGTGGCGTCACATGAATTTTCATACAAGACTTGGAAAAGATTGTAACCCAGAGCTGAGCATGCTCTCTGCTCCGTGATCCTCATTGCTTGACACCCCTGCTGTGGTGGCGGGGTCGTGCCAGGGAGTCTTTCCTCCTGTTTTGTGTCTTGTGGTTGCATTTTGGGGTCTCCTGTCTCTGGGAGCTTCTTCTGGGAGCTTCCTGATGACAGAAGTGACAGCATGGTTTCTTTGTCGAGTGTCGCCCTTCCACTCTGAGCCTCACCCTCGGGCCCTAGCATCATTTTTCTTAGTCATCATTTGTGTCTGACTGGTCCCTGGCTCTCTGATGAATGAGCACGGCATCTCACTGCACTCTGAGCTGATTGCATCACCTCGCCCTGGGTCTCTGCTTGGCCCATGATGATTTACAGGCATCAGAGACTGGACACTTCCAGATGACCTGTACGAACTGTGACCTGGGAGGACCTCTGAAGCACTAGAGAGCCCAATAAGGCAACCCCCCCGGGGCTGTGTGTGTGCCTCAAGACTCAAGGTAGAAATAGAGGAACCAAAACCCACAAACCTCTCTGCATCCTGGCCCACAGTTGTCATTCTTTTCTTTTTTTTTTTATTTTTGAAAATCACTGAGATTTTTCCGTTATACTTTTCTGGACATTTTAATTTTATTTTCTTATCTTAAGTTGCTCAGCCATGTCCCACTCTTTGCAACTGCATGGACTGTAGGCTGCCAGGCTCCTCTGTCCAAAGGATTCTGTCTAGCTTTTGCAACCCAGACTCACTGAGCAACCTGACCTCATGTGAATGAGGTCATCTTCTCAGAGATTCTCAGGCCCCAGCTCTCCCTTTGGACTGAACCTCTCCGGCGACAGCGAAGTGCTATGTGGGAGTCTAGGCTTCACCGAGCAAGGTAGTTCTGACTTCAGATGCTTGTTTTGCCCCTTTTCAGTTGGGTGACTTTGGACAAGTTACTTAACATCTCCGAGCCTCAGTCCATCTTCTATAACATGGAGATGAGAAGACAGAAATGCTAATATTAGAGAATTTCATCCAGAAAAAAATGTTGGGAGCATCTGGTAGGGTAGGTACCACACAGGTGGTCTGGAAATCCTGGATACACTTAAAAAAAATTTTTTTAACTGAAGTATGTTAAGTGAAAGTGTTAGTTGCTCAATTGTGTCCTACTCTTTGCACCCCATGGATGCAGCCCACCCGGCCCCTCTGTCCTGGGAACTCTCCAAGCAAGAATACTGGAGTGGCTTGCCATTCCCTTCTCCAGGGGATTTTTCCAACCCAGGGATCAAAGCAGGGTCTCCTGCATTGCAGGCAGATTCTTTACCATCTGAGACACCGGGCAAGATTTACAATGTTGTCTTAACGTCTGCTATACAGCAAAATGATTCAGTTATAGAGATATATATTCTTTTTCATATTCTTTTCTATGATGGTTTAATCACAGGATAGTGGATATAGATCACTGTGCTATACAGTAGGACCTTGTTGTCTGGGTCTACTTTTGTTTGGCCAAATCTTAACTTAGATCAGACTAGCTCTGCTTTGACCCAGGGACCCTTCGAACATCTAAGAAAAGGCAGCTCTGGGGTGGCACCCTTCTCTGTCTGTGTAGCAAGTGTGCTGGGTCCCAGTGCCACACCCTGGAGCCCGTCTCTGCTCTCAGCAGCAGTGACTTGTTTCAAGGCCCTCAGACCACCTTGCCCCCACCTCAAGCATGGGCTCCTGACCTCCAAACAGAAAAGGGACTTCTGTGCACTACTTAAAAGTCTCAGAATCTGCTTTGGGAGGCACTCAAACTGAGACAGGTTTTATGAACAACAGAATACTGGCTTTTGCCCTTGAGTAACTCACGCTGTCCTGGGGCGACCAATTCTGTTCTGGGGAAGGTGGGCAGGAGCTGTGGTGTGAGGAGAACCAACCCAGCAGCTGCGGTCCAGCTGGGCACAGAGCCTGCTCCACACCTGCTCTCCAGGGGGCAGAACCTAGGCGGCTCTGCTCCACCCCTCATCGTTGATTGGCCCACAGCCAGACACCCGACCCAAGCAGGCCAATCAGAATTCTGGAATTTTTCATTTTGAAACTGAGAACCATTCTCTCTGGGTACAGGTTCCATAGTAACTTCAGGAGCTGTCAGTGTATCAGGTTCCCTGTCACGGTGAAAGAAGGCAGTGCAGAGTAAGAAAGAAAAGAGTCACAGCCAAGGAGAAACAGAAAGGTTTCTTCTCGGCGGTGCTTGTATAATTGGTTACAGCTGTGTGTAACAGCTGCGTCCCTGGGGATGGAAGAGATCCTCGCGGTGAAGCTCCAAATCAACTTAAAACTTGATTTTTGTCACAGGCGGTCAAATCATGTGTACAGATACACAACCTGGTATCTCACAGTAAAATGTACAGCTGTGGGTACAGTGTGTTCCCAACAGGTGAGTAAATGCGGCCCAAAAGGGATACTAAGGAAGAAAGGAGAGGAGAATAACAAGGCCTGATCTTCTAGAATGTTCCAGGAGCTGAAGTTACCATTTTGTGTGCATTTCCTATGTAAGGGAAGAGTGAGTCCAATAAGAGACATGCAGCTGCAAGCACTAGAACCCCTTAATCACTCATCAAGGAGTCAGAGGTGCATGGTCTCAAGGCCGATCTGGCATCTCAGTGATACCAGTAACCACTCAGCTGCTCTCCCTCCTTCAGATCCACTGTCCGCAGCTTGTTGGTGTTTCTTCCTGGTGATAAGTGCCTCATGGTCACAACAAGACTGCTCCAGCTTCAGGCTTCTCATCTGTGTCCCAAGAGGGAAGGGGAAGGTAAACCCTTCCCAGATGGCTCCAGCAGACTTTATTCTGTATCTCATTGGCCCAGTCTGCCCGTAAATATGTCCCCCGGCCATTCCTACCTGAGGGCCAGTTTTCACCTTTCCAACCTCTAGGTTGGGAGATGACAAGAGAAACAAGGATTGGAGAAAGTTGTGAACTGGCCAGGAACCTTCCTTATTGTGTCATTCCTTAGCATGTGCAGTCCATCAGTCTCAAAGTGTTGGACACGACCGAGCAACTAACACACACACACACACACACACACACACACACACACACACACACACAATATGCTGTGTCTGGAGATAGTAAGAACTGGCTGTGAGTGGGCCTTAGAGGGTGAAGGGAAAGTGTGCTCTCAGGGAAGATGGAGGAGGACCTGATGTGCCCATGGGAGCCACTGAAGGTCCTTAAGCCAGGTGGAGGACTGTCAGGCCCAGAGCTACATTCTAGAAAGATCACCTTGGTTATTATGTAGAGGGTGGCTTGGAGGGGAGTTGTATTAGAAGCAAGTTAGAGGCATTCCAGTGCTCATCCTATGAATTGAAGATAGTATTTGCAGGCATAGAATGTAGAGTAACTCCTTCCTGAGCTACTTATTGGATCAAAAATGTGCCTAAACAGATAAATGAGACTAAACTAAAACTCTTGAGAAATACAGAAAAATTTATCCTGGTGGAGAAATAGACTCTGATATGGCACTTATATCCAATTTTTCAGAAGATGTGAATGGCTTTCCTTTGTATTCCTGTGCATAGGCAAATTCCAGGCCCCATTAAGTTACTGACTCAGCCACATAAAATGAACCCAAGGTTGTATCCATGGGAGAGCGAGTACAAATCACATTAATGCTATAGAATAGGACATTAGACTAAGTATTTCCAGCAAGTGAAGAATGAGAAATGTCATTATACATTGTATGGGTTCCTTCTTATAGAGCTGCTGGCCTTGTTAGAAAGGCTATCTTGTTATTCAGTCACAAAGTTATGTCTGACTTTTTGTGACCCCATGGACTGCAGCACACTAGGCTCCTCTGTCCTCCATATCTCTCAGAGTTTGATCAAATTCATGTCCATTGAATTGATAATGCCATCTAACCATCTCATCCTTTACTGCTCCCTTCTTTTGCCTCCAGTCTTTTCCAGCATCAAGGTCTTTTCCAATGAATTAGTTCTTTACATTAGGTGGCCAAGGCATTGGGAGCTTCAGCTTCAGCATCAGTCCTTCCAATGAATATTCAGGGTTGATTTCCTTTAGGATTGGCTGGTTGGATCTCCTTTCTGTCCAGGGAACTCTCAAGAGTCTTCTCCAGCATCACAGTTCAAAAGTATCAATTCTTTGGTGCTCAGCCTTCTTTATGGTCCAGCTCTCACATCCATACATGACTAGTGGAAAAACCATAGCTTTGACTATACGGATCTTTGTCAGCAAAATGATGTCTCTGCTTTTTAATATCCTGTCTAGATTTGCATAACTTTGCTTCCAAGGAGCAAGCATCTTTTAATTTCATGGCTGCAGTCACTGTCTGCAGTGATTTTGAGGCCCAAGAAAATAAAGTCTATCACAGCTGCCTAATATACTTCTGTATTTAGTTAGAAAGGCCACAGTATACTTACATATACTATTAAAAATACAGATTATGAAAATTAATTTCGAGTAATGTGTGTTTGTTACAAAAACGTGTGAAATAGAGAAAAAAATTTAAGAAGAAAACATCAAAAACCATAAAGACAAAATAACTGTTGCTATTTTGGCCCATGTCCTTTTTTATCCCTATAGGTAAGTTTCTAATATTCATAATTGTAGTATAATTTATATGCTATTTTTTAAAAAAATTATTCACATGCATTTAAAAAATTTTTAAATCTTTATTGAATTTGTTTCAATATAACTTCTGTTGTTTTATTTGTTCTGATTTTCTGGCCTTGAGGCATGTGGGATCTTAGTTCCCCAAGCAGGGTTTGAACTCACACCCCTTGCATTAGAAGGCAAATTCTTAACCACTAGCCCACCAAGGAAGTCCCTAAATGCTGCTTTTTTAAATCTAATCTCATCTTGTAGGTTTTTTTCCCCCTGTGATAACATAGTTTTCCTAAACTTCACTTCTCATGGTTTCATAAACAAAACTTTCTTGACCCCTGTTATTGAACAGTTGAGTGGCTTCCTTTTTTCATAATAAATAATGTGATGCTTATCATTGTGTATAAATTTTTGTCTTCATCAAAGACTATTTCTTGGAGATTGATTCTCAGAGATGGAATTACTACCTCAAAGGGAACAAACAGCTTTAAGCCATTGATACCTACTGATGAGTCAGATTTTCAAACTCATGATAAAAGTTCAATTAAAGACAGACAATGCAGTGAGGAACCTACCTTCTGAATTCTCTCCCCTGGCAGTGGCTTGATCATTAGGTCTGTGGACGATTTATTGCCTTATTTCTAAAGAGGATCAATACGCCCAGAAGCCCCAGTATAATGAGATTCAGAGGGGCCTCAGCTCATGAAAGAATCCATCAATTAGACCAGAATGTTAAGAACAGTGAAAGTGAAAATGGCCCAATGAATCTTGATATTAAAACACTGATTATGGCGTTGTGGGGGGGGGGAGCATTTTACTTTTATCTATATTTTTTGTATCCCATACAGTTAGAAAGTGCGTGGAAACAGAATAGAGGTTATCTGTATCATAGTATAGGCTCTTTCCACACTACACACTTGCACACCGACCCCCACTACACTCACTCAAAATTTATTTCAAGAACCATCATTGGATGTCCACCAGAGTCCTTCATCATGCTTCTCTGGTAGCTCAGATGGTAAAGAATCATCCTACAATGCAGGAGACCTGGGTTTGATCCCTGGGTCAGGAAGATCCCCTAGAGGAGGAAATGGCAACCCACTCCAGTATTCTGGCCTGGGAAATCCCATGGACAGAGGAGCCTGGTGGGCTACAGTCCATGAGGTTGCAAAGAGACACGACTGAGCAACTAACATTTTCACTTCACTTCACTTCACTTCTGCCAGGGCCCTTCATCATACTAGCCCTGTAATGGGTGTTATCACTGTCATTTACAGACGGGGAAACTGAGAGAGAGATTAAGTATGGTGCCCAAGGTCATGGAGGTAGTAAGTTAAAGAGCTCGTACACTTTGTCATCATGGCCTTTGATGAAAAAACAGGCCTGATTCTTTTAAAATAATTTGGAGAAACTGCTTAAAGTTTTTTTTACACTGATTCTGGCTTATTTTATTTGTAAAGTCTATTTACTGCAGTTATAAAAAATATCCTGTTCATTCCAGTTCTTTCCTGTCACTTGTGCAAAATTGGTATTTCTCTTTCCCATTCATTCATTCATTCCTTTATGCATCCACTCTTCCAAACACACACACACAATGGTGGGTTGGTGCTGATTTCTCCTGGCTGGCCAGAGCTGCTTGTGAACATCTCTACCAACTCCTCAGTGACATCCCACTGGTGGCTGGAAGTCAGCCATGGTGGGAATATTTACACCACAGAAATTGACAAATGCTAAAAATCAGGTCTGTTTTTTCTGAGAGCCCTTCACATATACCAGCTAACCACAGCAGTTCTCCTGCAGGAAAAGCTGTGCTTTTCTCCATTTTCTGCCCCATCAGTCAAGAACAACTCTTTATGGCTCCAGCCAGACTCCTTTGCCCATGGAATTTCCCAGGGAAGAATACTAGAGTGGGTTGCCATTTCCTTCTCCGGGGAATCTTCCTGACCTAGACTCCAACCCGCATCTCCTGCATTGGCAGGTGGATTCTTTGCTACTGGACTACCTGGGAAGCCCATAGCTCCTTATCCTAATGAAGCCCCAGGAGCCAGGAGAGGCCATGGGAAACAGACTTAGCAGGAAGGGACCTTCAAACCAGACTCAGTGTGTCGAGGAGAGGCCCTTGGGGTGAGTGGTCCCTGTTCTGGGCTTTAAATGCCATGTGAAATAGCCCTTCAGTGGCTTCACAAAGATTCTAGCAAGTCTCATTTTTATTCCATTCATAGATGAACTTCTGCAATAGTATAACTTGTAATAAGATATGTATATTTGATCTCCATCCATTGCTCCAGGCACATAGCTCCCAAAGCCCTTGGAATGTCTTAACTGTTGAGATACAGATGGCTTTGTTATGTTAATGAGATGACTGGGGGGATGCCCCCAGGTCACCTAAAGGTGGGGGCCAGTTGCCAGGGAACCAACCATGTAATTAGAGGGTTGGAATTTTCTATCCCATCCCAGAGAGCTTCCCAGGTGGCTCAAGTGGTAAACAACCCACCTGCTGATGCAGGAGTCGTGAGTTCGATCCCTGGGTTGAAAAGATACCCTGGAGGAAGGCATGGCAACCCACTCTAGTATTTTTGCCTGGAGAATCCCATGGACAGAGGAGCCTGGTGGGCTACAGTTCATTAGAGTTGCAAAGAGTCAGATGTGACTGAGCACACCAAGGAACTATACAAAACAGAAACCTTTTATTCGGGTCAGTTCAGTCACTCAGTTGTATCCGACTCTGTGACCCCATGGACCGCAGCATGCCAGGCCTCCCTGTCCATCACCAATTTCTGGAGTTTACTCAAACTCATGTCCATTGAATCGGTGATGCCATCCAACCATCTCATCCTCTGTCATCCCCTTCTCCTCCTGCCCTCAATCTTTCCCAGCATCAGGGTCTTTTCCAATGAGTCAGTTCTTCACATCAGGTGGCCAAAATATTGAAGTTTCAGCTTCAGCATCAGTTCTTCCAATGAATATTCAGGGTTGATTTCCTTTAGGATGGACTGGTTGGATCTCCTTGCAGTCCAAGGGACTCTCAAGAGTCTTCTCCAACACCACAGTTCAAAAGCATTAATTCTTCAGCAGTCAGCTTTCTTTATAGTCCAACTCTCACATCCATACATGACTACTGGAAAAATCACAGCTTTGACTAGACAGAACTTTGTTGATAAAGTAATGTCTCTGCTTTTTAATATGCTGTCTAGGTTGGTCATAGTTTTTCTTCCAAGGAGTAAGTCTTTTTTTTTTTTTTTAATTTCATGGCTACAGTCACCATCTGCAGTGATTTTGGACCTTTTATTGACAGAGACTTTAGAAAGTGGATTGCTTCATCTTTTGGCGAAGTGATGCAGGGTCTATCAGGAGAATTACCTCACTACTGCTAACCAGAAAATCCCATACTGACTTGGTGAGACTACATTGCTGGGAGAGGCTGAGACTATCATCAGGCTAGAAATGTGGTCTTGGTTTGCTGATGTGGGGCTTAGCACAAGTGACTCCATTTGGAGCCTGTTGTTTCTTGATAACAAGGCTTTATAAAAAAAGATGGGGTTCACAGAGCTTCCAGGTGGGTGAACCAGAGCTCATCCATGTGCCTGGAGGGTGCTGCACACGAAACTCCATGGGGACAAAAGCTCCTACACTGGGGACCATTCTGAACCTTTCCTTATGAACCTCTTCATCTGTGTCCTTTACAGTACCCTTTATAATATACTAATAACCATGAATGAATGTTCCTCTGAGTTCTGTGAGCCCCTTTAGAAAATTAAACAGCCTGAGCTGGAGTTGGGACTTCCCTGGTAGTCCAGTGGCTAAGACTCCATACTCCTAATCCAGGAGCCCAGTTTTGATTCCAGGTCAGGAAACTAGATTCCCATATGCCACAAAATGCTGCAACAAAGATTGAAGATTCTTTGTGTCACAACTAGGACCCAGCACAGCCAAATAAATTAGTATTAACAAAAATAAACAATTTTTTTAAACTACCTTCTTTAAAAGTCCTAAGGAGAGGATCATAGGAACTTCCAATTTATCCCTAATTGGTAACAACACAGATATGCGATTGGCATCTGAAGTGGGGGCAATCTTGTGGGAATATGCTTTTAACATGTGGGATCTGATGCTTCCTCCAGGTAGATTTTGTCAGAATTGAGTTAAATCATAGGACCTCCAGTCAATGTCTCCTGAGAAGTGGAGAATTACTTGGTGGTGTTGGAAAAAATACACATTAAAATGTCCCAACAGTCGGCTATCCAGTGAAACAAATGTCTCTGGCATGGTGGTGAGCTCCATGTGGGAGGATGTATCCAAGAAGAGTCTGAGCAAAATGGGGTTTGGGCTTAGAGAAGGGCCAGAAAAAGCCACAAGTTCAGAAGGCATGAAGGAAGAAGAAACAGCAACACTGGAGAAACATCTATGAGAAAAATAAGGACAGGGTACTACTTTCAAATTCAGTAAGAAGGTACCAAAAAAGAAAAAACAGTATGAGCAGCTTGAGGGAAGGGACTTTATTTCATTATTTCACTGACACCAAAGTAGGTTCTTGCCTGGTGCTTGGTACCCAGAAGGTTCTGGATCAATGCTGGCATCAGTGTTGTTGTTCAGTCACTCAGTCATGTCTGACTCTTTGTGACCCCAGGGACTACAGCCGCCAGGTTCCCTGTCCTTCACCATCTTGGGGAGTACCAGTTACAGGACTGGAAAGCTAGTCCAAGCTCAGCTTTATCGATCAAACTGTGTGATTCCTGTGAGGTCACTTTCTCTCTAGAGGTCTGTTTTCTCAACTAACTATACAAGGACTTATTTTAGATGACTTCTTGAGAATAACTAATATTCTAATTAAAACACCATGGTTCACACCAAACCTGTTTATAGCATAATGTGGATCACAAACAGACATCATTAAAAATATAAAAATCAGTGGCCAGATGGAGCAGATTGTGGAGGTTTTTAAATTTTGAAGATGTTTATTTTTTTTTAAATTGTGAATTTTGCATTTGATTCCCTTTACCTGCAAAAAAAATGCTTAATATTCCCTGAGGAAATATGTTAGAACTGATTTGCATTCAATGAGAATTGCATTAAGTCGATCCACCTTGAATCTGTTCTTTGTCAGCACTCACCCTGTTCAGCAGCAGTGTCTCAGCTGCTTCGGCCATCACTCATGCCTTTTTCTGTAGGCCCTGAGTCTAGTACTTGTGCTCAGTTGCTCATTCGTGTCTATTTGCAACCCATGGACTGAAGCCAACCAGGCTCCTCTGTCCACAGGATTACTCAGGCAAGAATACTGGAGTGGGTTGTCATTTCCTCCTCCAGGGGATCATCCCAACCCAGGGATTGAACCCACATCTCCTGTATCACAAGCAGATTCTTTACCACTGAACCACCAGGGAAGCCCTCTGAAGTCTGGTAGGTCTTGTTTAAAATTCCAACCCCACCACTTACCTGCTATAGGATCTTGGGGAGATTTCTCTCTTAGCCTCTCAGTGTCCTCCTCTGTAAATGGGGGAAATGATAAATGTGGATTTTGGGGAGTTGGGAGGATTCAGTCTGGTGGTATCTATCAAGCGCTCTGGGCAGTAGGTGACACATGGGTGTGGTTCAGAGATGCTGTTCTTATAACTGGATTCTCAAGTTCTGCCTCTGCTGGTCCTCCCACTTGGAGCACTGGCTCCCCAGGGAAGATGCCCCCACAGAACCCTCCTCACTTCTGTTTCCCAAGACTCCCTGCATCCTGGTCCTGATTGCCTTGTGGAGGCTGCAGGTCCTTCTGTCCTTTCCTACAAGCTCCTGAGAGCACACACTTTGCATTTGTGCCAGTCCAGAGCACTCAACCCACTGTCCTGCATGTCCAGGGAGCCAAGCATCTACTTAATTGACCAAGCTGGACTTCACATTCAGATGAGAGACATATAAAAAAGGGAAATGATTTGTGGTCCAATAACTGCTCCTGATGAAGGGTTAGGTGAATGGAAGCTCCTATTCAACAAACACCCAGAGGAGAATGGAGTTGAGGGGAAAACCCGCTGAACGTGCACATCAGTGCCAGGAACACTTGCCATCAAGTATCTATTCATTGATTCTACCCCCTAGGCACCTGACACTGCTTATGTGGCCAAGGCAAGTACACCCAGTGTGCAAGGAATTTGTGTGGCGGCTGTGTGATGTGGAAAGTGTGCGAGGAACTTGTGTGGTGGCTGTGTGATGTGGAAGGGTTTGCATTTCAAGAGCTGAGATAAGACAGGTGGTGGGGCTGAAGGTTACATAGTCCTGGAAGTCTTGCTAAGGAGCTTGGCTTTATCCTGAGCAGAGAAAGAGAGTAGAAGCAAGGAAGTGAGGTGATCAGTTTTCTAGTAATTCCAGCTGCTGGGTAGAAAGTGGATTAAGGTGAGGCCAGTCCAACAGCTTGGTCAGGAAGTTGTTTCAGCGACCTAGGTAAAAGATGGTGGTGGCCTAGGCTGGAAGAAAAGAAGGAAACAGACCAGAGAATACCAGTTCTGTACTTTCCAAGTGTCTTTAATCTGTGAAGTAGGTCAATTCAGCATTGTTTTGATTGACAGGTCAGAGTGAAAGAGCAGTGACAAAGAGGTCCCTAAGTATGACCTTCTCATCTTCTCTGTACAGCCCCCAGAAAAAAAAAAGGCTGTATGACCTTGGGTGTTAAGTGAATAGTGTCAAGGACAGTCACGTCTGTGTTAGCCCCTCCTGTCAGAGTGCAGTCTCTTATTGAGGAGCTCCTGTCTTGACAAAGGTCTGGAACTAAGTAGGGCACTGACTAGTGTCCCCATTTTTGCCCTCATTTTCTTATACCCAAGGGCTTCCCCTCTCTCCATCATGTGGTCGTCTCTCTGCCTGGGATCTCTGCCATTATCTGCTCAGACATTTGCTTCCCACAACGGACTAGGAAGTGGAGAGGCAGCCTAGTCCTCTCCAACTCCCCTGGCATGTAAATACCCGCTGTTGTTTTATAGAATCACCAATTCTAGGATTGGAAAGTACTTTCGGGTCCACTGGGTTCCTTATGCAAATGCAGGAGTGCGCTCTGATATCCACACATCGACAGTGCAGTGAGCACATTCTTCCTCCAAGAGGTATCCTGATGTTTCAGTCGGATCACCTTCATGACTCTGACCCTCAACAACCACTGGTATTTTGTGAAATCAGCATTTCATTCTGTCTGAAATTTGAGTTTACCTGTCTATTTTACTCATGCAGCTGTGTCCTTTGGGGACAAAGATGCCCACGTTTTATTTACTTTAACATTCCCCATAACCGTGAACACAGTGCCTGTCATAGAGTAGGTACTTGATAATGGGTAAATGACTAAATGAATGTATGACCGAGTGATTAGCTCTCAGTGTTAGAAATTCTTTACCCTCAGCTGAAGCATGCCTCCTGCTAACCACCGCTTTTGGAGCTGAAGTCCACTCCACACAAGATCATATTTTCCTCTTCCTTGTGGTGGCTTCACACCTGATGAAACCACAGCAACTTGCCTTATTTGCCTCAAACACATCAACCTGTTCCTGCCGAGCTTTTTCTTATCTTGAGCATTTTATACACTTTCCACTTGTGCTTGATAACCCTTGACTCTCATTTCTTTCATGGCTGGACCTTCCTTGCCATTTGGGCCTTAGCTCCCCCAAAATCTGAGTAACTCTTTTTGTCCTTTCACCTCTTTATCTCTCTGTACTGAATTCTGGATAAGTTCCTCAGATTCATCTTCCAGTTCACTAAACCTCTCTTCATCTGTGTCTGTCTAGCCTATGGATTGAGGTCTTGGATCTGTCACTCTACTTTTCATTCATAGAATGTGTATGTGAATATTGTAAGCATCCTCATTTTAAAATCCTTTTTAGAATCTCTATTGCATGTCATCCTCCGTTAGTGATTTCTCCAATTTATTGTATGCTGATTATCCCTCGGGAGTTAAGTAGCTTAGTAATTGTTCTAATTTTTAAGATGCAACTTTATTAGGAATTATCATCTATGGGTGATCCACATGGGTTATGGAGGGGACCCATCAAGTTCACAAATCTTGGAAGAGCTGTTACGTTAACTCCTTGGTGAATACAAGATCAGTGCAAGGAACTGGGTACCAACCTCTTGCATGATGTAAGCAAGAGATGAGGATTCCCTCTATTTGGTCTCAGGCACCTGATTCCAGAAACGTTAACTTTACATGCCAGCTTTGTCCTCAGACTGGAGCATCACCAAGTGCAGTGGTACCTAGATGCCAGGCTCTTGTTGTGTGCACTTCATGTCTAGAAACCACCCAGCTGAATATATGAGTGTGAGACTCAATGAAAACACAGATTTCTAAGATCCATCTCCTTGGTACTGATTCCATAAGTCTAAAAGTGAGCCTAGGAATCTGAATCTTATACAGCTGTCCATGTGATTCTGATGTATAGTGAAGTTTGGATACCAGTGGTCCTAGAAGCTCTCGGGACTGTAACTGGATTTATTTTTAATTTGCTTATTTCCTTCAAATAAAAGGATTGAAAGCAGCTTACAGGATACAAGCGAATACATTTTGAAAAGCAGACTTAAAAACCACTCCCACACAAATAAACTGAGGAAATGAGATTTGACCTCATGCCAAGACTGGAGGCACACACAAGGTAATGCTCTGGTCAGTGTTCTCACCAACATCCTTATCACGTGGCTGGGAATGAAGTGGGAGCCATTATTATCCATCTCTGGAGACCCTCAATATTAAAAGCCAGCTCAGTGAACTTAGTTATGGGAGCAACAGTAGAACTGCAAAGGCATCGCTGCTGTTCAACAGGGTTTTAATGTCTCTAGGCCCCCCTGTGTAAATTGTCCAAATACACACTTACTGGTCTGGCAACACTCAAGAAGACTCCTCCTGGCAAACTGAATCTGCCTTGCCGAGTCCTCCCAGCCCATGTTCACTCACACTTCTTGACCAGAGGACTCTTGTTTATCTCCAAGACACCACTCAAATATCACCATCTCCAGGCAGCCCTCCTCCATCTCCTTCCTTCCTTTTGTCTTTCTTTCATTAAGCCCTCATCAGGTCCCAGCATTGCTCTGGAGCTCCCCAACTTCCCTTCATGCAAGTATCTGCCACGTGGCAGATCTTCCCATCCTCATCTCCTGCAATGCTTCCCCTCACTTCTCTGGTCTCTCCTCGCTGGCTGTGCTCCCTGCCTCTCTCCACAGGACTTTTGCACAAGCTGTGTCAGGCTTCTGCCTGGAATGCTCCTCCCCGCTCATATTCCTGCTGTCCCCCATTTAGACTATTACTTTCTGGTCCCCTGAAGTTGTCTCACTCTGTCCTCCGTCAAGTCCAGGACATAATATTTCTTTTGTGATTCCTCGATTACCATCTGTCTCCTTGAGCACATGAGGACAAGCGCTGTAACCTCAATGCCTAGCCCCGAGCCTGACATAGAGCAGGTGCCTGTTAACTCTGTTGAGGGAGTGAAAGAACACATCGCTGAGAATCTCAATCTCCTTCTTCCTTTGGATCAGTCATTTTTAAACTTCTCTTGGTCGCTGGGTCCTTTAAGCAGCTCATGAAAGCGACCAACCCTCTTTGTACATGAATGTTTCTTCACATAAAACTCCCATGTTGTTTCAAGTTTCAAAAACACCCCAGATAAGAGAGTGTGGAGAAGAAGAAATCCTCCTATACTGCTAAGTTGGTGTAGCCACTATGGAAAACAGTATGGAGGTTGCTCAGAAAACTAAAAATAGAATTGCCACATGATCCAACAATCCCACTCCTGGGCATATACCCAGAGAAAATTATAATTTAAAAAGACACATGCACCTTGAGGTTCATAGAGCACTATTCACAATAGCCAAGACACAGAAATAACCTGAACCTCTATTGACAAATGAATGAATAAAGGAGATGTGGTACCTATACACAGTCATAATAAAGAACAAAATAACGCCATTTGCAGCAACATGGAAGCAACTAGAGATTATCATACTAATTGAAGTCAGGCAGACAGAGAAAGACAAATACCATATGATACCTCTTATATGTGGAGTCTGAAATATGGCACAAATGAACCTATCCATGAAACAGAAATAGACTCACAGACATAAAGATAAGACTTGGGATTGCCAAGGGGGTGGGGAAGGAGAGGGATGGACTGGGAGTTCGGGGTTGGTAGATGCAAACTCTTACATATAGAATGGATAAGCAACAAGGTCCTACTATATTGCTCAGGGAATTATATTCAATATACTGCCATAAATCATAATGGAAAAGAATATGAAATAGAATATATATAAAATCAAATCACTGCTGTACATCAGAAATTACACAACATTCTAAATCGTCTATACTTCAACAAAATATAAAAAACACCCCAGATGAAAAGAGCATTGTTTATTAAATTCAAACTAAGATTCATTTCTAGAGAGAACAGCTGATGAATTATATATAGACATCATGACTTACACGTGTGCTCCATCGCTAAGTTGTGTCCGACTCTTCTATGACCCCGTGGACTGCCGTCCACCAGGCTCCTCTGTCCATAGGATTTTCCAGGCAAAAATACTGGAGTGGGTTGCTGTTTCCTCCTCCAGGGGATCTTCCCAACCCAGGGATCAAACCCGCGGCTCCTGTGACTACTGTATTGGCAAGTGGAATCTTTACCACTGTGCCACCTGGGAAGCCCATCATGATTTAAGGCCAGTTACAAATAGAGATGACTGTGGGCTTCCTGGCCTCTTAAAGCATCGTGTGTTCAGGTGGCTTCATGTAGATGCCATGCTGTCTGGTATGTTCCCTTTAAGAACTTATCTCCCTGGTTTTTTGTTCTTGCAGGAAAGGAGACAGCGCAGAAGCAAGTGCATCAAACTGGAAAATATTTACATCGCTCCCAACTGCCCAGTGGAGCAGAGGTGGCCCCATGATTTGAGATCCCTTCGAGGGATCTGAGCTACAAGCCAAACAACCCTCTTCCTATTTCAAGTCATTCTTGAGAATGCCTCTACTCTGTATAAAACCAACGGGGGGACCAACGAGATGTCTGTTAGCTGTCAGAAGCTGTACGTATTGGCACAGGGCGGCGGCAGAAGGTGTTGGGGGCTGGAGTCCCAAGGTCCTGACGGGCTTGGCTGTTCCTAAGCTGTGTCCCTGCACAGATGACTAACCTTCGAATTTCCACTTCTGCATCTGTTTGAGGGGCCTCATGCCTACTTAACAGTTTTGTTCTGGTGACCTAACGAGCTAATAATGGCTGCAAAAGTGCCCCAAACACTACTATGCTTCCCGTGTGATCAGGAATCACAGTTGTTGGTAAAATGCGACTCTGTCTTCTCTCACTCACATACTGACATCTGCTCAGGAGGGCTCTCTGCCATAAGTACTCGTTACAGTTCTATGTAGCTGACACCCAAGGTGGGTGATGTGGGGCCTGGGAACATCACGATGTGAAAGACATCTGAGTCGTCACCTTGCTATTCCAGAGCTTGTGCAGGGCTAGCTTGTGCAAAACATCGTATGTGTGTGGACACTTTCCTAGGGAGAGGGACCATGGACTTTACTAGATTCTCAAATGAGGCTGGGACCCCCAAGGGTCAAGCACCCCTAGTCTAGGAGGAAAGGACTTTATTAAGGAACCCAGAGACCCACCTCTGCCTCTAACTGGCCAGTGATGGGCCTCAGTTCCTCATCTGTGAAATGGGTGTGACCATGAGCCCTCTGGCGTCCCTCTCCACTCAGACCTCTTGTGAGTCTATAACCCTCCCTGTATCGTGTCCTTCATCAGACGAGGCTTGTCCCACTGCCGCAAACATCATCTGGGGTCTTACTGTGGGGCAGGCTCTGGCCAGCTGGGGAAGTACTGAACCCACCTCCCCAGCCCCACTTCCAGAATAAGTAGAGATTTCTTCTTTTCTACACATAAGTCTCTTTGGGCCCCTGTGTCCATGAATTTCCCACCTCTCACAAATAACCAAAGTGCCCAAAGTACTGGAGCCCTGTGTCTGCTCCTCTCACCCAGCAGTTAAAGAGCACTGTGGCCCAGCAGCTGGGCTCAGACTGAGAGGGTTTGCTCCTTCTGGAAAGACTTGCCTGTACACTGCAGGGCTGGCTGTGAGACCTTCTCACTCGGGCCGCCAAGGGGCTAATGGGGACGTCTGAAGTCTTAGACCCTGAGAAAGGCAGCCTGAAAAGTGTGTGTGTACAAGCTGGTGTGTACAGGCTGTGTGTGTACAAGCTGGTGAGCTGATTCTTTCTTGCCTTTGATGTGAGGCAGAAGTGGATGGCAAGAAGGCAGCTGGTGGGTGGGGTCTGCCCTCACATCTGAGATCTCAGCAGGACCAGGGCTGGGCTCATGCAGGCCCCACGACCCACGGGACAGACCTCGGAGAGTTCCCAGTCCACAGTTCTCAGGCCAGATCTGGCTCACAAGCATGTCTTGCTCAGCTTATGTTTTGTTTGTTTAATTGTGGTGAAAACATGCATAGCATAAAATTTACCACCTTACCCATTTTTTAATACCCAGTTCGTTGGCATTAAATGCAGTCACAGCTTGTGCAGCCATCACCCCCTTTCATCTCCACAACTCTGCCATCTTCCTTGACTGAAGCTCAGTCCACACACTGACCCCTATTTCCCCTTCCCCAGCCCCTGGCAGCCTTCATTCTGCTTTCTGTCTCTATGATGCTGATGACTCTAGGGACCTCATACAAGTGGAATCACACAGAGTTTTTTTCTTTTTGAGACTGGCTTACTTCAATTAGCATAAGGTCCTCGAGTTTCATCCATGTTGTAGCACGTGTCAGAATTTCCTTCCTTTTTAAGGCTAAATTGTATTCCATTGTGTGGTTGTATCACGTCTTGCTGATCCATCCACCTGTCGAACACTTGGGTTGCTTCCCTCTATTGGCTGTTGTGAATACTGCCATGAACACTGGGGGTATGAATACCTAGGTTATATCTGTTAATATTGGAATTAGCAGATGACGTTTTAAAGCCAAGAGATTTCTCATAAAAACCTGGATTTCTGGCTTCTCTTGGAAAACCAGTGGATTTGGCAGGTCAGGGTCTCTAGCTTCCTGGCCACACTCAGAACTGAATGAGGCCGGGTCATTCCCTGCCTCCCAGACAGGCACATAGCCTGGGGAACCTCAGGCCCCCACTCCCTCCTAGTCTACTCCTTGCTCCCCACCTCTGCTGCCTGGTCTGCCCAGCATCTTTCAGTTATGGATAGAAACACAGAGACCAGAGGGGCACAGTGACCCACGCCCAGGGTCTCACAGATAGGCTGGTGTTGTGACTGCGGTCATCCAGGACGGCTTGGACCTCATTCTGGTTCCAACTCTGCCACTTGCCTCCCCACCCCCATCCTGTGACCTTGACCATTCTGAGCCCAAGATTCTTTTTTGAAGGGAAATTGGAGAGAGGGAACCTTCTCCAACAGCTTTACAGAATTGTTGAGACAGACAGAAAAGGGGATGCACGGTGATTAAAACCTGGGGTCAGGATGTGAGGAGCTTATTACACAGCCCAGGTGAGTCAGGCAGCTCAGAGTTTAGAGGTCTGTTTCTTCATCTGCAAAATGGGACAAGGGACTAGATTGTTCTGAGAGCTAATTGAAGGGGGGACGGTGAAGCCCACAGCAGAGGGCTTGGCACGCAGCAGGTGCTTCACACCGGTTCCTCTGGAACAAGTGAGGGTTGCGGTCAGGGCTGCACATCCCCAGCAGGGCACAACCCAGCAAGAGCCGTGATGTCCTGATGTTGGGGGGACAGCCTGGCTGCAGAGTCTGTCAGCCTGCTTTCAGAAGCCACCCTCCACCTTTTACCTTCTGGGGCCCCAGGCAGGTCAGCCACCTCTCTGAGCTGCAGAACCCCGGCTGTCAGACAGGGTGATATCCTAGTCCTTACCGGCACACGGTGGGTGAGAAACTAAGGTGCCGGGGCAGTGTTGATGCTCAGTTGAGTTCAGTTGTCTTCCTTCCCTTCCCAAGAAGAACTCTCCTTCTGAGGTTCAAAGGATGGCATATTTTCCAAAAATTTCCAAACTAAAAGAGGAAAAAATGTAGTTTTCAGCTTCCTATTGGAGGCTCCTGGGTCCACGTGTTGTTGGGGTTGAGGTGGGACATTCACTGGAGTTCCTTCCTCCATCCATGTCTGGGCTTAGAGAAGGCACCGGTCCCAGTTCTCATGGGCAGTTTTACATCAGTCTGTCAGTTAGTCGGTCGATTACCTCTCATGAAGTGCCTCTTCTGAGCTGGTTTTTAATGTGCGGATTCACTTATCAGGCTCCTCTCTGTTGCTGAATGTGCATTGCCCCAGATGGCATTCTCGTCCTGATGTAACTCATCACTGGTCTTTCTACCCTCTATGCTACTCCTGTTACTTCAGTCCTTCCCAGAGACCCCAAGGGAGGCCTCTGAGCCACTTGGGCCCATGAGGCCCTCCTGAGTGGAGCAGTCCGTCCTGCTGCACCCAGGAAACCTAAGAGGCCAAGTGTGGCTTCGACAGAGCCCCGCCTCTTTACCTTCAGGCTTTGGCTGGATGAAATGGGAAGGCAGATGGAAAATGCACTTTATCAACTCTTAAGTTCTGCATGGATATACTGGATTTGACCTTCCTATCCTGGAAAGATGAGAGACCACCTGGCATAGGAGAGAGATTAGGGTTTAAAACAGAGTCACTGGGCTGGAGTCTGGGCTCTGCAGCCTTTTAGCTTTGAGATCATGGAAAAGTCACTCCCTCTCCTCTATTTACTTACTTGTCAAAGAGAGCAATAAAATACCTGCCTTAGCACCTGCTAGGAGTGTTTATAGGTACCTCGGATGGGAAAGTGCTTTTCAGACTTGAGTGTGGTGCACACACTTTCATGTCACTAATTCACGTCATCGATCCAGTGCACATCCATTATGTATCAATGCCTGCTGTGTGCCACTAGGCACAAGGTGATCTGTCTCATGGCAGTCTGGAGAAGGTCTCCAGGCTAAGGAGGAAGAGAATTGCTTGTCAGATGGTTGTTCCGCACATCCATAGATTGTGATTAGCAACAGCCAGTGAGTTGGCATGGCAACATTTCCCCGTGAACTGCTAGGCAGTGTTCTTAAAATAGGCCCACCAGAGGTGCAGCAGCAGTGGAGACACACAGAGACCATGTGGTCTGATGGCTCTGCAGACCAAGGTGTGCTGGGAGTGGTCCTGTCTCTGCCCTTCCCAGTGGTGCAGGAACTAAGATAACAGATCCGGAAGCATCCATTGTTAGGGCTAGAGACTTCAGTATTAACATCTTTGCCTCTCCCCATTTTATAGGTGAGGAAACTGAAGCCCAGAGAGGTTAAGGGACACACCCATAATCACACAGCTTCGTGATGGCAGATGGAACCAAATCTGGTTCTGATATCTTATGCAGGGCTCTCTGGCTGTGCCACAATGCCCCTTCTTCTGATTTGTAATTCTAGATCTGAGTCTGATGCAGTTCGGTTTCTAATGATTACAATCCATATGGCATCACTTGTGGGTGTGCTTAGTCTCTCAGTCGTGTCCGACTCTTTGACACCCTATAGACTAGCTCGCCAAGCTCCTCTGTCCATGGGGATTCTCCAGGCAAGAATACTGGAGTGGGTTGCCATGCCCTCCTCCAGGGGATCTTCCCTACCCAGGGATCAAAGCTAGGTCTCCTGCATTGCAGGTGGATTCTTTACCAGCTGAGCCACCAGGCAACGTTTATTTGATTAAAGAATTTCCCCCCATCTTTCTCCCTGGGAAGTCCTGAATCCCATGATATCATGAAAACTCACTTACTTCTTAGCTAGGCTGAGACGATTGCAGCTTAAATCTGCCCCTTCCAAAGCTTTCCTACCCTAGTTTCCCAGTGTGAAAATGAAGCAGCTAAGCTGATCAAAAGTTTATGAATCATTCTGTGACGAGATTAGTGTATGAACTTACTTACCCACCACTGCAGAGGACAGGGAGCCCCAATCCTTTAAAAGATGGGCTTCTTTCTGTTTCGGTTACTCAGCGATTTACTGAGTAAACTACGTAAAAATGTGCGGCTTCTTAACATTCAGGCTGGTGAGAGCTTCTTTGGAGGGATTCGCAGCTTTTGTTTTAATTCCAGGGTGAAATTCCAGGTCTGGAATGAGACACTTCTTGAGAATGCAGTCAACGTCGGAGAAGAGGGTGCTAGACTTTTCTGACATATTTGAAACGTTCAGCCTCTCTTTCTGTATTCAGACAGGGCCTTGAAGTGGGAGGGGCTGGGAGTCAGGGGGTGGGTGCAGTGGAATCTTGCCACGCCCCCTTCCTAGGGCGCCTGCAGGACGCAACCGTTGTCCTCTGTACCGATGCTGCTTCACTTTGGTTGCCTGTTGGACTCACATGGAGAGCAGTTAGAAATACAACACCCCGCTCCTCTCCAGAACACTGAAATTAGGTTGTCTTGAGCGGGCCGCAGGCAGGGTTTAAAGATTCTAACGAGCAGGCTGGGGGAGAACTCTCAAACTATAGCCTCGCTGTCTCTCTTCATTCTCCCATCTCCTGTGTTTATTAACTACTCAGATGCCATTGTGGGTTTCTTTTGTGTCAGACCCATTTTGCTCCATGCTAGGAAAAACATGTATTCTCAGAGCTGGTAGGAGGAAAGTTCTCATCTTGGGAATATTTTGTACCACGAACTGGCTTGGTAACTTCACCTTTAGAGGCCCTTTTAAGTTGCTAATGATCCCGTGAAATGACATGTAGCTACACTGCCGCAAAACTGGATGCTGAGTTGTTGGCAGCTGGTCATGGCGCAGTTACACAAAGGTTCCGATTATATGACTGAGTTATACAACAGGCGTGTAAAGCAGATTTCTTGGGTAGAGCTGCTTGCATCCCAAAATCTTCCAGAAATAGACATTTTAAGTCCAGTGTGATATATAAATTGACCAATCATGTAAACAAATAGAAGCAGATTTCTCTTCAGCATTTGCACCAGTGGCCCACTGTATTCCCACCTGGCTCTGAAATGCATTTTTGGGAAATTCTCTGGTACCTTTTCATTTGAAAAGACCTTGATGCTGGGAAAGACTGAAGGCAGGAGGAGAGGGGGACAACAGAGGATGAAATGGTTGGATGGCATCACTGACTCAATGGACATAAGTTTGAGTAAACTCCAGGAGTTGGTGATGGACAGGGAAGCCTGGCGTGCTGCAGTCGCCAGGATGGAGTTGCAAAGAGTCAGACACGACTGAGTGACTGAACTGAATTGAACTGGTACCTTAAAGAGAAAGAGAAGAAGAAACCTCTGGAGTTTGTGGCTATATTTCGTCCTCTTTCCTGTTTTATGAGAATTTCCAGAAAAATACAGTATATGCCTTGAATCTAAAACTGCTTTTAAGACATCAGTAGGCTTAGGATGGAAGGATTGGCTTTACTTTATCCCATTTGATTTTCCCTAAATCCTACTCTGGTTTCAGCAGGTACAGCTCCCATTCAAATCTGATGTCTGCATCATTGGCATAAATGTATTACACAGAGTCTTAGGAAGACTAATGGGAGAACTGATACCATCAAAATAAGGTTTGCTCTGATAACCACTTCTTTGTCTTTGAAAAACATCATCAGGTGATGCCCAAAGGTAAACTGATGATACCTTTATATGATGGTGGAACAAGGGAAGAGAAAGACAATAAATGGGCTGAAAACTCGGTATCAACTCTATCAATAGTTTCCTTTTAAAGCAAACGTACTATGACACAATATTTGCAAAGATGACATTGAAAGTGATGGGGACAATATATATCTATGCAGCGATGTTATAGCTATTAACTATTAGACTTGGCATCAGGACAATGACAAGTTCTGCCTCTCACAAAGGTTGGATTATGAGCCAGAGACACGGGGCTCTATGAGTCTGCCACCAACTGATTGTGCAAGCTTTAATGGGATGCTTCACCTCTCGCAGTCTCAATGTGCGCCACAGAAACATCAGGGGAGGTGCGGGCCTTAATGAGTTAGCACAGGTTTTCTACGGCATTCAGCACAGACTAGTACTCTGTGGATGTTGAGAACCTTCCCTCGGCATGTTGAACCTGACTTAGATGCATTTCAGTGCAATGGTGGGACATGAACCCCCAACCTCAGCTGGGTAACTGAGATGATCTCCCAGCGTTCAACGTTGCACAACCAACTTTCACTGGGGAGGCAGGGAAATGACCTGGGTGTCACTGGAAAAGGTGATGAACAGGGCTTGTCAGTTTGCTTTGGCAGAACCTCCTTAGTCTCACTCTTCCAGGTTGAATCCTAAGCAGATATCACATAAAAGCTGTGAAGCACAGACATCATTTTGGCAATTATGTACTTTCCCAGTGGGGCCCAAATGCACAGGGACTCTACACCTTGTAATTGCATGCATCGAAAAGGACCCCTACGTTACACATCTCTATTAATCAACGCAGGGTCAGAATTTTGGCAGTCCATGCTCTGCCCCTCCCCTGGGTTTGAAGCACTGGTTCACACGGGGGTGATCTGGCAACAGAGGCAGATCCCCCCCACACACACTTCCTTTTGGGTGTTCTGTGGTGGGACCATCCTTTGGGTCCTAGAGCAGTGGCTGTCCCCAAACTCCCACCTGCAGTTAAATGGACACAGAGATCGTCCTTGGAGATGCCCATCTGATTCCTGACCAGTTGGGACTCAGCACTCCTTTCTGGGTTTTCAAGATTTGTATTGATTGCTCAATCTTGTGTATAGTAGGCTGGCATTTTCTCTTGTTACCAAGATGTATTTTTCTATGTTAGTCAAATGTATAATTTGTGTAATTTTGTACATTAAAATGTATCCTTTTTCACAATTAAAGTTTTCTTTCTTTCCTTTTTGAATGTTCAACTTACTGCTGGTTCATTACAAAATATTGTAGACCCTGACACAACACAAAAAGGCACCAAATCCAAGAGTCTTGACTTTTGTTGGGGAATAAACAGTTTGGGGCCTCCCAGGTGGCTCAGTGGTAAAGACTCTGCCTGTCAGGAGACGTGGGTTCAATCCCTGGGTAGGGAAGACCCCCCCAGGAGGAGGAAATGGCTACCCACTCCAGTATTCTTGCCTGGAGAATTTCATGGATGGAGGAGCCTGGTGGGCTGCAGTCCATAGTTTACTTACTTTACTACCTTTACTGTTAACAAATTGTCATGAACCTCAGAGCTTAAAAAATACATAGTTATTATCTTATAGAAATGCATATGAGAAGGTCTAAATGAGACTCACTGGGCTATAAATCAAGGTATTGGCAGAGTTGTGTTCCTTCTGGGGAGTCTAGGGGAGAATTGGCTTCCTTGCCTTTTCCAGATTCTAGAAGCTGCCTGGCTTCTTAGGCTCATGTTCTCCTCCTTTGGCTCAAAGCCAGCTGCAGCCTTGTGTCTTCAAATCTCACTCTGGCTCTTGCACCTGCTTCTGTTGCCACATCTCCTTCTCTGACCCTCCTGCTTCCTTCCATCTTCCACTTATAAGGACCCTTGTGATTGCATTAGGCCAACCCGGGTCGTCCAAGATAATCTCCCCACCCCAAGATCCTGAACTTTAGTGCATCTGCAAGGTAACTTTTTGCCATGTACGGTAACATACATACAGGTTCCAGGGCTGAGAGGTGGGAGTCTTTGGGAAGGGGTAATTATTCTACCTCCCACAATCCCCTGTGAGCTGATTTGGAGTCAGGAGAAGAAAACAGACATTTTAGAATCAAACAGGCCTGGATTTGAACTGTATCTCCTCCACTTGCTGGCCATATAACTTGAGGGAGCTTTCTTTAATTCTCTGAACCTTTTCTCTTATTTTCAAAATGAGCACAATAATCCATTACTTGCCCCACAGATTTGCTGAGAGTGTAATTTTGCAGCCGACAATAAACTTCAATTCTCTTTTTCTCCATTTTATAACTTATAGGTTTTCTTCAATCTTTTTTTTTTTTTTTTGGTGTGTTTACCAAAGGTATGTTTACCTACAGGCTGGTGGGCATATTTCCTAACTTATACCCTGGCTTTGTTTCCTGCCTCCCTTCCTCTGTTACACTGGGGTTACTGGTCTTGAGATGAGGAGATGTTGTAGACAAACCTGAGGCTGAACCCCAGAGTGGTCACTTCCCAGAGGTTAACTTGGGCAGTTTGCTTAAGTTTTGTCATCCTCAGCATCCCAGCCTGGAAACAGAGGTGGTAACATCTGCCAAGGGGGCTGCTGAAAGCAGAATGCAATGTGTGGAAATAAACAGTGTGAGCATAGACCCTGACATATGGCAGGTTTTCAATAAAAGTCAGATCCCCCTCCTCTCGAAGACAAAGGAGATGAGGAGGAAAATAAAGTCAGTAACTCAGTGGGCACCCAAGATGTGTGATGGATGAATGTGGATCGATTAGTTGTCCAAGGTTGCATGGAACACAGGATTCAAACTCAAAAATCTAGACTCTTCTACCTATACCAGGTTCCTGCTTTTCTCTCCCCTTTCCAGTGGGAACTTTTCAGCCAGCTTTCTTGCGGGGAGCAGTAAAGGATACTGATTGAGATGCAGATTCTGGGATCAGACTACTGTGTTTCAGTCCAAAGTGGGATCATTTACCAGCTGTGACCCTAGACAAGTTACCTATCTCCCTGAGACTCAGTTTTCTCATTTGAAAAACATGGCTAAAATGGTATGAATCTCAAAGGTCTCTATGAACCTTACAAGAGCAATGACATGTAAAGTGCCTACAATGGTCCTTGGCATGTGGCAAACTCTGTAAGTGGGAATTATTCTTATGTTTTCTAGCTTCTACACAAAGAGGACTCTTTCTCTCCTCCTTCCATGTCACTCCCTCCTAGTCTTGACAACAACCTGGCCCTTTCTCCCAGTAAAAAGGGTTTACTTGGAGAGTAGTGAGGTCTCCATCAGCAACAGTATTTAAGCAAAGCCAGAGAGACTGTCTCCTCAAGATGTGAGAGCAGATGCAGGCATCCAGCATGAGGACTAACCTCAAAAGTTTCATCTAACTCAGATTCTTGAATTCTCTATTTCTATGGGTTTGCTTGTGTTTGTTAGTCACACAAACAGTTAGACTCCTTGACACCCCATGGACTATAGCCATCCAGGCTCTTCTGTCTATGGAATTCTCCAGGCAAGAATACTGGGGTGGGTTGTCATTTCCTTCTCTAGGGGATCTACTTGACCCAGGGACAGAACCCAGGTTTCCTTCATTGCAGGCAGATTCTTTACTGTCTGAGCCACCAGGAAAGATCTTTCTATGGGTTTAGTCACCATGAATAGTTTTGGAGCTTTAGAATAAATCTCCATGCGGTCTCCAACATGAAATTTCCTTGCTTGGAATATTCTGAAAACAGTATTTCACAGAAAAGGGAGCAGGTTTTGTTAAAAATACACTTGCACTGCATCCCTGAGTCTGGGACTCCTAGAACCATGAGGCTGGGTGCTGAAGGGACAGTTCCTAGCCCTGGAAGAGCTGGGGGTGGGGGTGCAAGAGGAGGCACTCACACTCCCAGCTGGTCCCCATCCAGCCTGATATGGCATGTCTGAACTTGCTCGAAGCGGGGAGGCTGGTTGGCAGCTGGCGATTCTGCCCATCCAGAAAGAGCAGCTTGGACCACGATGTCCCTGGAGACTCTTAAGACCCTCTGCCTGATAATGATCAGGGAGAAATGAGCCAGGACATCCAGGGAAGACACATGGCTTTGAAGGGGGTTAGAGGGAAATCGCAGCAGAGCAACCCCCGGACCCCATGCCCTTCACCCTGGCCATAGTCAGAGAAAGCCTAGGATTACCAGGCTGCAAATTCTGAGCTCAGCAAGGGTAGGCTGCATCCGGGGTCATGGGAGGTGGCCCTGGAATGGGGAATATTTGTGTGGGTGACTGACAGGAGTGTGTGCAGTGTGTGTGAAATGATCTGTCTCTTTGTGTGTCTTTTTCTGGAGCGTGTTGCTATTTAAGCTCCCGACTACCCATATTTCTGGGGTGGATTTGTGTGTGGGCGCCCTGTCGGGGTTGCGTGTGTTGGAGTCACCTTGTGAGTCTGTCTTTGGTATAAGGGCATGAAAAATCTCTTTGTTGTGGGGTTACTGCAGGAGTCAGCCTCGTGTACATGTGTAAGTCATTGGTTCACGCGCAAGAGTGTATTTCTCTTGTCTGTCGGCGTGAATGCAGTCCTAGCACATCCCTCCTGCCCTGCAGTCTCATCCTTCTTGGTATGCAGCCCTGCCCGGTATATGATGTGTGCATGTTTGTCTCCTTCCTCCGGAGAATGTCAGCTCCTGGAGGGCAGGACTCCATCTATTCTGTTCACTGTGTTGTCGCCAGTGCCCCAAACGTGCTAGGCACCAGAGGGGCACTCAGATTAATAGCACTGGGTGAATGAATGCAGTATCCAATGTGTGAGCGGCTCTCTGGTTGTGCAATCAATCTCGGTCTGATGCTATCTGTGCTCTGGGCTGGGTGATTGAGACTGAGAATTTCTGGCTTGTGTGTGTGTGTGTGTGTGTGTGTGTGTGTGTGTGTGATTGACTAGGAATATATACAAGCATGTATGTGTATGCAAAATTACCAATGACGTGCGTGAAAGAGCCTAAGTATGTCTGGGGAGCGTGTGTGTAACCGACTCTCGTGTGCTCCGGCATGTTTGTGCATCTCTCACGTGTTTGTATGGCGTAATTGTCTGCTGTGCTAATACCAACCTACGTGTGCTTGGCAGTGTGTGCGTGCCCGGGGTTCGCACCCTTCGCTCTCTTGGCGCCCTGCGCTCGGCCTGGGGGCAGGGAGCGGGGGTGCGGCGAGGGCACTGCGGTTGGGCTGCCCGCCCTCGGCGCTGCGGCGAGGGCACGTCACGGTCCCTCCACGCCCTCGCCGCGGTCCCCGCCTCCCGGTCCTTTGTAGCCGGCCGCGGTGCTCTTCGACAGCCGCCCGGAGGCCCCGCCCCAGCCCCGCCCCGGCCCCGCCCCGGCCCGCCCCTGCCCGGGCCGCAGTCGCGCCTGGGCAGCCGCGGGCCCGCACCGAGCGCGGAGCGCGGCGCACGGCGGTGGCCAGGGCCGCGGGCGGGCGGGGGCGCGGTCGGGCAGCAGGCCTTGGACCGGTATGGCGGACCGGCGGCGCGCGTGGAACACGGAGGATGACCTGCCAGTGTATCTGGCGCGGCCGGGCAGCGCGGCGCAGACCCCGCGCCAGAAGTACGGCGGCATGTTCGCCGCGGTGGAGGGCGCCTACGAGAATAAGACCATCGACTTCGACGCGTACAGCGTGGGCCGCCGCGGCTCGGCGCGCACGCCGCGCAGTGCGGGCCGGCTTGATGCGGTCGGCCTGCCGGGGCCCGGCGGCAGCGAGGACACGGCCAGCGACGTGAGCGAGCCTTCGGGCTCGGCCGTCAGCTCGCCGGGCGAGCGCGACGACAGACCGCCCGCGCTGCGCATCCGCTGCCCCGCGCCCCGCGACTTGCCACTCGGCCGGGACAATGGCCAGGTACCCCCGGGGCGCGCGTGGGCCGGACGGAGGGGGCGGGGCCCTCGGGGCGCGGGGCGTGGGGTCGCCCGGAGGCAGTGCCCGCGGGCCGGAGTGCTGGGGGCCTCTGCCCCGGGGCTTGGAGAGCTCCCAAGGCCCCTCCCCCACGCCATCGTGCAGCCGGTTTGGAGAGGTTTGGTTACTCGGTCAGGGTTGGCCAGCGTAGTCCGTGAGACTCCAGAAGGTCTTTCGAGATCCAGTCCCCTGCTCCTCTGCAGAAAGGGAGAGACGGAGGTTCTGAGAAGGGAAGTAAGTTGGCTAAAGCCGCCACATGGTCCCTTAGAGCGCAGAGAGCCCTCTGGGGTTAATTTCATCCAAAGGTCCCCCTTCTCTGCTTTAAGAAAACAGTAGCTCTGTTCCGCACTCATCCTCTCATTTATTCACTCACTCATGAGGAATTATAGAGCACCTCCTATGTCACTGGCGCCAGGAGAGGTTTAATGAAATGTCTCTGGTCACACGGCTTAAAGCTGAGGCCTTTCTTGAGGGCTCCCTCTGTGTTTTCTGGGGGGAAGGATTTGGTTAAAGACTGAGATCGTCGGGCAAATAGACCTGGAAACCATGAGTCGCAATCACCCGACACCTTCAGAGAAGGTTTCTGAGTCCCGCACACGCCAGTGTGCTCGCTTCACAGAGCAAGTTGGAGACAGAGCAGGGATTTGAACCGGGGTTAGTAGACTTAAAGGTTTTTCCCCTCGTGAAGCGGGGGAAACATCAGGGAGAGGGAAAGCCAGGCCTTGGGCCCTGTGTCTCATCTCCCTTTAGCTGGTGGTCACCAGAGCCACTGGGGGAGGATGGATGGATAGACGACCGAGCTGTGGGATATAGGATCAGGTGCTTGGAGGAAGGAAACTGGAGCATCCAACGGCTGGAGAGCCATCGCCTCACCCTAGAACTCCATGTCTGAGCACTGCCCAGGTCCCAGGCCACTATGGGTGCTGGGGTCCTTGTTTAGCACTCCGGCCCCACCCCAGGCCAGGGTGGACGACAGATTCACTGTGAAAATTAAACCAGTCAGTGGCGCCAGGTAGCGAGCATTCAATAAACGTTCGTCGTGTATTATCAGTTTTATCATTATCATCATTTTTATGAACCCTTCTCCCCTTAAATGCTATGAGAGGCATACAGTGAGGGAGCCCCAGTTTGATCTGGACAGAAATCTAGTGTGTGTGTGGGGGGGGGTGGGCTTCCTGGAGGAATAGGGGCTGGGCCGACCTGTGGCTGCTCCGACCCAGTAGTGGGTCTCCTCCAGCCCCCATCCTCACACCCTCGGTTTTCTGTCCGGGTAGCTCGGGAACTCTCCGTGGTCCTGAATCTGTAGCCTCGCGGAAGGTCTACAGTGCGTTGGAGTGGGGGCGGGGGGGGCGGTGCAAGGAACGGAAATATCGAGAGGGTCCCGTCTCCTTGCCCGTATCCCTTTTATACCTCTCCCTCCCCACCTCCTTCCCTGCTGCCCGACCTCACTTGCGATCCAGGATTAAGGGCCCAAGAGGGAGGCTTCTGGGGCCGCGGACCTAGAAGCCGAGGCCAATACGGGAGAACCGTGGTTTCCAGTCAGGGCTGTGCGTCCTCTTGAGCTTCAGCTTCTTCATCTGTGAAATGGGGGTGGCATCTCTCAGCTTCCCTCAAGGCGTGGTGGAGTATCAGGGACGCGAGAGAGCTTTGTGCACAGTCGGGAGCTGTGGAAGAGCGTCCATCAGGAGCTGCGGTCAATGTCACCAACGCCAGCATCGGCCCTGGGCTCGGCTCCAGACGGCTCTGCAGCCGCGCCTCGGCCCTGGGGACGCTGTTCACTTCCTCTTCCACTGCTCCGTCCTCTCCCCCTCTAGCCCTCTCCCCTTTCTCCATGGTTTCTGGACAAAAGGCAGCTCCCCGGGCGCGCCAAGGACCCCAGAAGCGCTCGAGGTTCGGGACCGTGAAGCCAAGGGGCTCGCGGTCTCACTTGGGGGAGCGTTTTACTCTCCGCGGGCCGAGCGGCCACGGGGTTCGGCTCCCGGAGCCGGCGGGCCTCGCTGCTCCTGCGCGTTGCAGAGGGTACCCGGGCCCTCCCCCAGCCCATAAACCTCTTTCCTGGGGAGGGAGGAGGGGTTTCGGTGGCGCAGGCGCAGCGTCTGCCAAGGCCCAAGGCTGAGCGAATGCGGCGCTTCGTACCCGGAAAGTCCACCCGGGAGCTGCAGTCTGTTTGGCCAATAGCGGACCCGCGTCCCTCCCTCGAGTTCTCGACCCCACCCCTGGAGCTACCCTGCCCAGACTGGGCCTTGGGGACTCCCTGGTTCGTGGAATCTAGCACTTAGCAACGACGAGGAAGGCAATATAGAGTGGGGAGAGAGGGGGACCCCAATTTCCGGTCAGCAGCAAGAATTTAGGACCCAGCTCAGAGCCGAGGCTGAATGAATGAATGTAGGAGAATGACCTCCAGACTAGGTATGCCAGAACCTGGCTTCTAGATACTGCTCTGCTGCAGTTAACATGCTTTATACCCGAGAGATAATTTTACCTGTGTCAGCCTCAATTTCCCATCTGTGAAATGGGAAGTTTATGGCCTAGTGTTCCTGGAATCCTAAGCTGTTTCTCTTTTGTGAACATACAATCCCATCTTCATTTTAAGACTCAGGTATCTCTGGTCTTGGACTGGAGGACTGGCTCCCAGGTGGCGATAGAGGTAAGGGCTTCAGGCCCTAACCTGAGAGGTGGGGGGACTTTAGCAGCCTAGTCACCCTCCCTCTGGGTGGCAGCTTGAAGTATACAAGATGGGATCTTTTAACAGAGCCTGCGCAGGGGGTTTGAGTTTTGTAGGCCGGAAGTGACAAAGTCGGCATTTTAGTCTGCCTGGAGATTTGGGGCACCTGTCTAGTGTTATGAGGGCTTGCTAGGGCTCCTTTTTCCTTCTTTTGTCAAGTTTATCAAGCCATGCCCAAGCCTGCTCCTCACCTCTCCCCAAAGCACCATCTGGACTATGGGTGCTGGGGTTGGTGTTCACTCTCCACTGAGAACCAGGACATCCTTTTCTCCCTCCTGATCCCTAGCTGCGGGGATCTTAGTGACAATGGTCTGACTCTTAAATCAGCAATCACTGTCTGGCAGACAGGCTCTGGGGATGACCCGGTGGCCCCAGAGGCAGGGGGCTGTGTGATGTGAGGGGGGTGGGCTGCAGACGGTAGAGCAGGTCAGCCGCTAATTAGGGCCTTGTCTTTGGGGGTCCCTGCTGCTGCAGGGAAGTTCCTACTGAGTCCTCGGAGAGACGGGTTCGGTAATGGGGGTGGAAAGGGTGGCAGAGAAAAGCTTCATGGAAAAGCCATTCGAGATGAGTCTGGTAGAGGAGGTAAGATATTCCCAGAGAGGGCACAGTTTGAATAAAGGCTTGGACTTGGGGCTGTGCAGCTTGAGCTGTGCAGCGAGTGGCGCAGCAGACAAACGGAGGCTGTGGAATGAGAGGTCCAAGGCGGGAGGCTGCCGGACCGTATCCTCAAACACTCCCAGCAGCCGAGGGAGGGGGAGGGGGGCTCTGAGCATCCGGCCCACATTCCCTCCCCCACCCAGATGTTCCGAGAGCCGCCTCCCCCCACCCCGCAACCATGCGGGACCGCACACCTGTGGCGCTGCCCATGGTCTCCGCCTGCGCATCCGAAGTCCATCTCTGGCTTTCAGAAGAGCCCTGAAAAAACCAGACCTACCCAATCGCGAGAGCGAGGCCGGGGCCCAGCCGAGGGCTTGTGCGCGGGGCGGGGGTCGGCGGGGCTGGTTGGTTGGGGGGGCGCGGGGGGCGGAGTGCGGGGAAGGGGGTGAACGGAAGGGAAGCGCTTCCTGGTTCGAGGCGAGAGGGGCGAATCGGGCTGGGCTCCGCGCCGCCGGGAGGAGCTGTCTGTCTGCAGCCCCCTCCTCCCTCCCTCGTCCCGCCCTCCTCGCGGAGCCGGGCGGTGCTGGCAGCCGGAGCGGCGGGCGAGCAGCCGCGGGCATCCGAGCCTCTGTGCCTCTCGTCACTGGGCTAGGGCCTTTGTCGCCGCGCCCGCGGGGAGCGGGACCGAGAGACAGCCGCACCGAGCGAGAGCCAGCCCCACAAAGTCCCCCTGCCGCGCCGAGGGCACCAGAGGTGGGGAGGAGGGCCATGTCTTACCAGGGCAAGAAGAGCATCCCGCACATCACGGTAAGCCGGGCCCCCGCCTCCCGCCCCCCTCCGGTCTCGGCGCAGTGGGGGATGGGCGCCGCCGGGGATAGGCCGGGGTCCGCAGGGGCTGCCGGCCGGGCTTCCTGCGGCGCGGCGGGTGGGGCGGGGCCGGGCTCGGCTCTGCAGCCCCCTCCCCCCTACCAGCCTCTGGGGACAATGGTGGGGAGGGGGAGCCCCGCTTGGCGGGGCGGGGCTGGAGTCTCGGGTCCCTCTCCTCGTGGGCTTGCAGCCGCCTCCCCCGCGGCCACCGCCCCCCGCCCCCTTCGCTACGGGATGTGCCGGAGGATGGCGCGGACTGAGAGGATGCGGAGCTGAACAAAAGAGGGAGGGGCGCGGGGGTCCGAACCCCCGTCTTCCTTGTCCTGGAGCTGAAACTCCAGCGCGGGGCGGTGGGTGGGGGGGTGGTGGGCTTTGCACCGTCTAGCTCTGACCTCTCGAGGCAGCGTTCCTTGTTTGCTAAGGAAGGGAACGGATCGACTATCGGCCCCCCACTTCCCGCCCAGACCGGTGGAGTGTAAGTCTGGATCTGGAGACAAGCGCCATGATGGAGGAGCCCCTCCCAGTCCTCACGGCTGCTAAAAATAACTTAATGGAGAGACTCTGGGGGGCTGTGGCCCTGAAAGGGTTAACACTGAGGTGGGGGGGTTAGGAATGGCAGTAGGGGCTGAGCCGTCCTCTGGGTCCCTGGGTGTGGCCGGAAACAAAGGATCCCAGGTCTTTCGGCTTTGTCTCGGGGTGGGGAGCTGAGGGCACAGCGGGGCCCGGAGACCTGGCCTCCATCCCCGTTGCCTGCCGGACTCTAGAGCTGAACCACACGGTTCTTGAGGGATGCGGACCACGGGTGCTGGGGAAAACCATGGGCCTTGGGTGGCTGGTATCCGAGCAGCCAGGTGCTGGTAGGTGGCCTGCTGGAATTCTATCTCCATGGAATCCTCTAGAAGATGTTTGAGGTTTGAGACAGGAAACCTAGCATCCTGCTTTATCCAGACATGATAAAGGCTCAGGGATGGCCCCAAAGCACCTTGGAGAGGGCCACATTGAGGAAGGGGAAAGGAATTGCTGTTACCCACTTAGCTCCCCAGTGTATTGTGGATCTTATTTTATTGAATCTTCTCAATAAGCCTTCTGTAGGAGGCATTGTCCACCTAAAGCTCTCAGAGGCTGGAGCACTGGGGTCCAATTGAGAGGCAGGTTGGGAGGGGGCTGGCCCCCTTGCCTCTCCAAAAGAGCCCTGCCTCCTGCCCAATTCTGGACTGAGTCTTCCCTTAGAAAACTCCTCCTTGGCCCAGCTTCAGGTCTTGTCAGCCGACCTTTGCTGAGTCACATCCATATTCAGTCATATACCCCTGAAGATGGGGACCACATCTTAGCCATCCCTAATCCCTGCCCTCTGAGACACAGAGGGGTACGTGACCAATTCCTTAACACTGTAGCTGGCCAAGAATCCACAGGAGGAATGTGGTTGCTCTGGGGCCAGGCAGTGTGGGAGGAACATGTGAAATATTTGTAGGAGCCAGTCCCAGCTTCTGGACTCTGACACTGCCCTCAGGAGATGGAGGTGATGCAGTGACTGATGCGTTCGGAGGCCTGGCTACCTTTGTGGCTATGGACCACAGCAGGTCTGTATCCTATATTGGACCCCGGTTTCTATGAAGGCAGTTTAGCAGGATGGTCTTTGAGGTGGGTCTATGGTGGTAGTGCCTCTGGAGTTGTATGGTTCTGTCTACACAGCTGCAATAGTCTCCCTCCCTATTGGCTGTGGCCCTCTGGAGTGGAGCTGAACTAGCCCGGCTTTTATACCAGATGGATCTTTTATACCAGCAGGGTGTTCATCCCCGCTCTGCCTCCTTTCTGAGCCCTGGGGCTCTGCTATCCAAAGTGCACCAAGCCCTGGCCATTTCACAGGACCCTGGAGCATTCAAGAGGGCTTAGTGTTTGGTGGACGCACATCAAGGGCTTCAGAACTTTGTGCGAAGCAGGCAGTCAACCTGTGTGTCAAAGAGAATCAGGTAGAGCAGCTCTGAGAGCTCCAGTAGTGTAGGGAGGAGAGATGCTGAAAATGACCCTTAGTTCCTGGAAAAGTGTCCCTTGACAAGCCATTTGTGTTTGATGTAGCCCACATAATCCACTCCTGGAGTAGGACATGGCCACCCACTCCAGTATTCTTGCCTGGAAAATTCAGTGGACGGAGGAGCCTGGCAGGCTGCAGTCCACGGGGTCACAGAGAATCGGACGTGACTCAGCCGCTGAGCATATTGTCCACTCCAGCTAGAAAGCCACATGGTTTAGAGAAGAAGCCAGAGAGGATGGACTTGGATGGAGCTCCTTTGTAGGATCCGCAGCTTCTTGAGAACCATTTGCTGATAACGCACAAGAAGTGACAAGAACAGGAATGCCATTCAGTGAGTGGACAGGCATTGTGGCTTTGCACTAGCTGCTCCCTTAGCCTGTTCGATAGTACTTGGCTCGTAGGTTAATAATAGGATCTGGTCTGCTCCACGCACCTTCTGGGTGCTAAGGAAAGTGGGCATGAGATGAGTGTGTCCTTCACCTTCCCAGAGTTTAGTAAAAACAGACATTTCAGCCTGAAATGGTGACAAAGTGTGTGTGTCTATGGGGGCAGGGTTTGTCATCAGGGAAACACAAGAGGCTTGAGGGGACCACCACAGCGACACCCAGCCTAGTTCTGGGAGGGAGAGGGAGGTAGGGAGGAGGGAGGGGATTCTGTGAGAGTCAGGGGAGGCCCTGAGGCAGAGTGTGACCCCTTGGAGAAAATGAAGGGAAGTCAGCATTGCAGAGCCTGACCTCTGCATTCAAGTGCAGCATCTCTGTGCAATTAGACCAAACCTTGGAGACAGGTAAGATGTTTTGGGCAGGCATGGTGTGTTTGTGGCCTGTGGAGAGACCAAGTTGGGGGCTGTCAAAAGGACCAAGATACATCCTTAAGTCCCCTTGACGTTGGGTCTCTGCACCTTTGAGCCTCAGCTCGCTCTTCTGAACAAAGGGAATGAGGTCGCAGCTTTGGCAGTGAAAACAGAGATAGGAGAGCGGATGTGAGCAAGCAAAGGAGGAAAAGGGACACCCCAGACGGGGCACGGTGGGGACAAAGGCAGGGGGTCGGCTGAGTCGCAGAAACTCTTCTATTCACGTGGACTCTAGTGTCTACTCCTCTCTTCTTTGCCTCCACCTTTTTCTGAGATACTAGAGTAGCCTGATAGAGAAGAGAGAGGAAAAAAAAATCGAAACACTTGGCTTCAGCCCCCAAGGATTGTTTAAAATATTAATAAAGCTCTCTTTCATGTGTGCTTTTTAAAAAATTAATGGCGCAGCCAGGATTAATTTAAAGCAGGTTTTTGGTACCCACTTGGGTGGTTAAGTGAGTAGGGTATCCTGGGCGTGGCTCTGAACAAACAAAGGCCCAGGGCTGGTGGCCCTGCAGATGTTCTGTGCCCCCATGGAGCCACCGAAGGGGAGGCAGGAGTGTCCACTGAGATGGTTCAAGAATTATTATTACGAATAAGACTTCATGTGTACTGACCATTTGTGATTTTTGCAGATCATTATGGCATTCAAAAGGATTTCCAAAAAAAAAGGATTTGTGTGATCTTTAACTGGGTTTTCAGAGGAAGACAACCTGTTTCTCAAAGAGTAAACTGAGATGACAGAGTCTTTAAAACTTCTTTGGTGGCCTGTGAAGGAATGAAGAGGTCCATTCAAGCAAGGAAGAGTAGATAGTCTGGTCTGCCTGCTAAAATAAGTCACTGTCTGATTGAAATCTTTGTGTGTGTGTGTGTGTGTGTGTGTGTGTGTGTGTTAGGTCAAACATTAAAGATGAGATGAGCAGGGAAGAAAGTGATCATTAAATAAACAGTACATCAGACTCAATTATCTAATAGACAGATGTGCAAAAAGCTTGTTTCTTCCCAAAGATGGTGTTCAACCTACCTTTAACTATGTGGTTTATCTTGGTGCCTTTTTATGCAAAGAATTTGAGATGCCTACAGGGATTTGTCATGCTTGTAGTGAAATCAGAGGGAAGTAGAATAGCAGGACTGAGGCTCAAGGAAGAGCAGAGACCAAACCTGCCAGTAATCTGGCCCACGAGGGGAGTGCTAGCAGACATCTGGTCCTGAAGCAGGGCTTCTGTCATCCGGGGGCAGGGAAGCAGACCCTCTCAGTTAGGCCAAGTTCATGATCAGACAGGGAGAAGTGGACCATATTCTTTGGGGTAAAATTTAAATTAGATTCTTAAAAAGTGTATCAGAGCGCACACAAGTGATACTGCATTGTGACATCTTCTAAAACATAAACATATCCACTTAGCCCTGAGCACCTGTGTTTTATGATGAACTTGAACTTGAATAGGTGAAAACACATAATACAACATTTGTGAATGCACATAGTGAGCGGCTAACAGATGACAGTTCTTTCTTCCCAACACAGGAGATGAAGCTGCAGAATGACAAGTAATCAGCGACTGTTAACTGGAGATCGTTTCTGTTCCTTGAATTGTGCAAGATGTAACGGGCAGTTAGAAACACATATTTCATGATCTTGACCTTTCCAGCCAAATGAAAAATTTCACATACATGGAATGACTGAAAAATGATCAGAGGGTAATCTGTGGAATAGAGCACAGGTGTTAGAGGTGTTCAGAGAAGGGAGGGCTCAGCTTTTGCCAGAAGCAATTAGAGTTGGTCTCTTGGGGCTTGAAGGATGGCATGAGCTAGGTGCTGAGGGGCTTGATTGGTGGAGGCGCAGGTGGAACAGCCTGGACAAGACCTGGGCTGGAGAATGAATGTGGTCAGCAGAGTGAGGATTTTACATAGCTGAATATGAGGATAAGGAACTTGAAATAAATTTGAATGGTTGGGGAGCTGGAGAATTCTAAAGGAGTTAGGCAGAATGCGCTCAAAGTGACAGAAATAGCCCTTGGGTTCTAAGTCTGGCTCAAATGCAAATGGGGTGTTTGATCTTGGACAAGTCAGTTCTTCTCGGCCTCAGATCCCATTTTTTTACAGAGTTGGAGTAGATAATAAAAGCTCCAAGTATAGGAAATTCTGACTTTATTCTGAGGGTAATAGGAAGCCTCTAGAAGTTCTTGAGCTGGGAGGATGGTGATAAAGGCAGAATGGAAGAATGTGGACTCTGAAGTCAAACTCTCTGGGTTTGAATCCTAGCTGTTCTGCTTACTTGCTGTGTAATTTGGTAAGTCACTTAACTTCTGTATGTAGCAAAGAGAAGCCTGGTGTGCTGCAGTCTATGCAGGCACAAAGACTTGGGCAGGATTGATGCAGCTTAGCATGCATGCATGTACTTTATGTTAGTATCAGACCATATTCATAGAACCTTAGGGATTCAGTCCTAAGCAAATATTTGATTTATACAGCATCAAAGTTGAGAAAAAAGCTTTTAAATTTTGTAAATTTCCTTGTGTTTATACATTTGAGGCAGCAGAAAAGAGTGTCCATTCCTTCTCCCCCACCCCCAGCCTCCCCCCTAGTGTAGGAATTTTAAGTACCCTCTCCTTGCTTACCTCCAGTAGCAGGGAGATCGCCATTTTGCACAGCAGCTTGCTTACTCCTGGACAGCTCTGTTGTTGCAAAGTCTCATATGTAGAGAGAGAGTCTACCTTTTGCCCTCAGAAGTTTTCACAGATGCCTTCCTCTTTCACACTGATATTCCTGGAAGCTTTGGAAGATATTTCTCAGTTACCTAGGACCTTCTATTTTCAAAATATCCCCAGTTCTTTAGTGCAGTTTCTAAGTACAATATTTGGATTTTTCTTTCCTCCCCCTCCTTTTTTATTTTTGCTGTTCTTTATTTCTGAGCATGGGAAACAAAATGGATTCAAAATAAAACTTTAGTTATTGGGCACCTTTTAAACTGGTTTGGGCTTCGCAGGTGGTGCTAGTGGTAAAGAACCCGCCTGCCAGTGCAGGAGACATAAGGGATGTGGATTCAACCCCTGGGTTGTGAAGATCCCCTGGAGAATGGAATGGCAACCCACTCCAGTATTCTTGCCTGGGGAATTCCATGGACAGAGGAGCCTGGTGGGCTGCACTCCTTTGGGTTGCGAAGAGTTGGACACAACTGAAATGGCTTAGCACACATGCAAACTGGTTTAAATACTTTCTAGGGTCAGACTCCTTTGCTGCTGCTGCTGCTAAGTCGCTTCAGTCGTGTCTGACTCTGTGCGACCCCATAGATGGCAGCCCACCAAGCTCTCCCGTCCCTGGGATTCTTCAGGCAAGAACACTGGAGTGGGTTGCCATTTCCCACCTTTGAGAAGCTGAAAAAAGCAATGGGAGCTTTTCCTGCTTCCTCAAAAACAGAGACACAGAACATTCAACATAAGGCATTGGGCTCCATAGGCCAGTATTTAGTGTGTTGAAAGGTTACTTACTTAAGTAATCCTGTGGGTACTTTGATTAACTCCACTAACAGGAAAAAAAAAAAAAACTGAAACACGGAGATTAAGTTCTTACCACAAGCCACCCAGCTAACAGCTTGTATGGGAGTAAGCTGTAATCTCTGGGATGAAGGGTTTCACAGTCTCATGGGTGAAAGAGACAAACAAAAATGAACCAAAAGATGAAGTGCTGTATGGTTGTGAAATGATGCTAATAAAGAGTGCCAGCCGTACGCTACAGAAACTCCAAGAGGTGAACACATGTTCCTGGAGGCAGAGCTCTGCGCCTGACAGGGTGAGCCGGAAATCAGTGGGCAGAGCAGGTGTGGCAGGAAGTCCAGGTAGCAGATGCCATAGACAGAGGCACAGGGCTGAGAAAGTGCAGCTTAGAGGGCCAGAGTGCAGAGCAGTGCTAAACTGCTTCAGTCACGTCCGACTGTGTGACCCTATGGACTGTAGCCCGCCAGGCGCCTCTGTCCATGGGATTCTCCAGGCAAGAATACTGGAGTGGGTTGCCATGCCCACTCTAGGGGATCTTCCCGACCCAGGGATCGAACCCATGTCTCTTACATCTATCTGCATTGGCAGGAGGGTTCTTTACCATTAACGCCACCTGGGAAGCCTTAGATAACCGGATGATAGTGTGAGTAGACGAATATAGTCCACCACTGGGAGAGGGCAGGGGTCAGACCAGGAAGAGCCTGGGAGGCTTACTTTATCCTACATGTGAGTACAAGCTGGAGAAAGGTTTAAGGAGAGGCACACTATGGTCAATCCCATGAACAGAGGAGCCTGGCAGGCTACAGTCTATGGGGTCCCAAGAGTCGGACACGGCTGAGTGACTAAGCATGGTTTCATTTGTGTTTCAGAAAGGTCACTGGCTGTTTTGTGGAGGGGACAAGGCAGGCAACAGGGAGACAGGGAAGAGGGCTGACCTGGGGCGGGTGCAGTGGGAGGTGGAGATCAGCAGGTAGGTATAAGGATACTTCTGGAATAGATGTTGCATTTGGGGTATGAGAAATTAGAGAGAAGCTGAAGATGGAACTGGGCATTTGAATGAGATTTATTTCCCCGGGTTGCAAGGACTTCAAAAATCAGACGCTAAGGTCTGTCCACACATCAATTCGTTTCCTTTTTCAAAGCCACTCTCTGCCTTATAGATAGAACACTGAAGTACAGAGAGGTAAACGTGCCTAAGGAACAAGGGTAATAAGTGTGGGGCCCGCTTGGAACTCAGGCATTCTGGCCTATGCCCACCATGTCCTTAGCCAGCAGACAACACTGCTTCCTTGTTAAATGAGCATTAAATGAGGTATAAGTGTGGAAGCATCTGACTCACAGGAGACGTCAGTAATTGTTAGGTGAATGCATGCGTGTTCAGTTGCTTAGTCACGTCTGACTCTTTGCGATGCTGTAGCCCACCAGGCTCCCCTGTCCACGGCATTTTCCCCAGCAAGACTATTGAAGTGGGTTGCCATTTCCTCCTCCAGGGGATCTTCCTGAACCAGGAATCGAACCTGCATCTCTTGCGTCTCCCACATTACAGGCAGATTCTTTACCACTGTGCCACCCAAGACACCTTTGTTAGGTGACTAGGGCTCTGCATTTCCTGTCTTAGCACTGGAGAGCCCTTTGCAAGTTTCGGAGCCTTTAATCTGCCTACCCCCTTTTGGCCACGCTCTCAGCAGTCCTATCAGAAAGGCCGGTGAGATGCATGACATTGGAAATGGGCTTGATATATATGATCTACTCTTGCTTATTCCCATTCTTCAAAGGAGGGAACTGAGGCGCAGGCATCTTAACTAGGAACACTGGGGTAACTATCACAGGACATTGGATTGTCACTGGGTAGGTACCCAGTGGTACTAGGTTCAAATCTGTCTCCTCTATCTTGTGGTTGGGTGACGTTGAGCAGATTATATCATTTCTCTGAGTTTGCTTATTTGTAGCAATAATACCTGCTTTTTAATGTGACTTCAGAATTAAAAACAGGAAAAGAATGAGAAATGAAAATCTGTGTAATGCAACTGGTCCTTTGTATGTACTCAGGAATGTAGTTTTCTTGAAGGCAAAGGATATTTTTGTCCAGATTGCTTTATTTAAGATTAAAAGTAGAGACAAGGAAGTGCAGAAATGGGTCTCCACATACATATAGATTTGTCTGGCCTCTCCCTTCTGTCGGAAGCCTGAAGATCTTGCCTGCTCCTGGGGTCATGACAGAGCTGTGTTATTTTAAAACCATATATTCAGTCCATTAGGGAGTATTTGCTGAATGTCTGTTAGGTACAGTGGAACTTGAGATCTCACTATTAAATTTGCAGTTGCCATGGAAATGAGCCTGAGCTCACAGAAAATCCTGCAGTCCTTGGGGACCACCTTTATTTCTGATTCATGAAGGAGGGTGATGCCGCCGTGTCCCCTCCCCATGTGGGTGAAGAAGAAATGTGTGCTCATTACGTTCAGTCTCAGGCCTGTTGCCACTTCCAGGGTTGCTTTCCTGGAAAGTGTGGCAAAGGGCTGCTGGCTGACAGGCTGTCCCCTGAGGCAAAATCAAAGGCAGATGAGTTTTGTGAATTAATAAGAGCATGCAGCTGCACTGTAGGTAGCTCTTGCTACTGCAGGGAGGCTGGTTGGGACAACTGTGAGGGGAGCCTAGAAGGAAGAGGGATCTGGTCATTAGGGGTAGGAACAGAGTCATGGGTTTATAAAGTATTTGAGCTAGAAAATCAGACAGCAACTACTAGGGCTGTGGCTCCTGGCACAGGCTTTGGATGGTGTATCAGTTCACTTTGATACAATAATACTGCATAACAAACATCCCCGTAATCCTGTGGCTTAACAACAAGAGTTACCTGTTGTTCTCAGGTCTGTGGGTGCCAGAGGCTTAGCTGGACTCAACTAGACTTATCTTCAGGCTTCTATTTGAATCGGGTGTGCTCCTCACAGCATTCCATTCTGGGACTCAGACTGAAGGAGGCATCATTCCTTGGGTCCTGCAGTTTTCATGGTGGAGGATGAACTCTCAAAGAAATTGAGCTGAACCCCCCCTGCCTCCTGAAGCTCGTGCTCAGATTGGTGCACTCACATCCACTCTCAGTCTGTTGGTCAAAGCAAGTCATGTAGGCACACCCACAGTCGGTACGACTGGGAGAACCCTACACCCACACTGGAGCATGGCAAGGGTGGGAAGGCAGGAAGGAATGTGAAAGAAGTAACCCAGTCTACCACAGAAGGTCTCCGTCAAGAAAACCTGCTGTATTTGTTAATAACATAAATTCCTGGCCCATAAACTAGACCTGGCAATTGAAAATCTTGACTAAAGCACTAGGATTGGAATCGCAGTGGATTTGCAGCGTTATCTAGACTCTGGTGCCACGCTATGAGCTGTACTTGCATGAGTGGAGGGCGTGCCTGCCTGTCCAGTCGAAAGTTTGAGTTGCAAGCGTGAGTCAGTGACTTATTGTCAGTCAGTGGCTTATAGAGTTTAAAGGACTAAGAACTTTCCGAACTCACCTTGACATTTCCTTGCCTTGCAAGAAAGCAATTTTACCTGCACTCAGTGTGTGGGCAAGCACATTTCTACCAAATAGGACTTCCCTTATCTTTTTGAGACTTGTTTTTGTGCTTGCCCTTCAGACACGAAGAGATTCTACATCTTTCAGGGAGTAATTTGCCATTTATTTACTCTGAGCCTCTTCCCACTGAAAAATCAGGCAGCCTGATCAGAATCTCTACCCACTTACAGCCTGTAAGTGGGTGGAGTTGCCCTCTTTGCATGAAGCCAGTACCTCTATTTTTGGCACTCAGTCATCCACTGACAAGATTAAAAGACACTTGCTCCTTGGAAGGAAAGCTATAACAAACCTAGGCAGTGTATTAAAAAGCAGACACAACAGAGGTCCATAGAGTCAAAGTTATGGTTTTTCCAGTAGTCATGTAATGATGTGAGAGTTGAACCATAAAAAAGGCTGAACACAGAAGAATTGATGCCTTTGAATTGTGATGCTCAAGAAGACTCTTGAGAGTCCCTTGGATAGCAAGGAGATCAAGCCTGTCAATCCTAAAGGAAATCAATCCTGAATATTCATTGGAAGGACTGATGCTGAAGCTGAAGCTCCTATACTTTGGCCACTTGATGCCAAGAGCCGACTCATTGGAAAAGACCCCGATGCTGGGCAAAAAGAGAAGGGGGCAGCAGAAAATGAGATGATTATGTAGCATTACCAACTCAATGGACATGAATTTGAGCAAGCTCTGGGAAATAGTGAAGGACAGAGGAGCCTGACATGCTGTAGTCCATGGGGTTGCAAAGAGTCAGACATGACTTTGAGACTGAACAACAACAAAATCCACTGACCCCAGATTCCAGTGTGCGAACTAGTGAAGCATGGTAGGAGAGGGGATATGGGGTATTACAGGCCCTCCCCCCAATTTCTAGAGTGGGATAATTAAAGTATTGAAGCAGTGGCACTCAGTGAGATGTACTCGAAACCAGCTATTACATACATTGTGGAGCATAATACATGATTGGTTTTGTTCTGTGGGAATATAAAGATTACAGATATGCAGTTATCTAAGAAAGAAAAGCAGTGAAGAACTCTAGGGATGGGTGAGGTAGGAGGGAGACAGATCTTCATCATCAAAAAATGAAAGTGTTAGTTTCTTAGTTGTGTCTGACTCTTTGCAACCCCTGGACTGTAGCCCACCAGGCTCCTCTGTCCGTGGAATTCTCCAGGCAAGAATACTGGAGTGGATGGCTATTTCCTTCCCCAGAGGATCTTCCACCCAGAGATAGAACCTCGGTTTCCATCATTGCAGGCAGATTCTTTGTCATCTGAGCCTCCAGGGAAGTCACAATTCATCAGAAAGTTTCAGGAACTCTGTTTCCAGGTGCCCAGTCGTGTTTCAGGACCATGGACAGCACACAACTCTGCTTTCCCGTCCTCATTTACTTCATGGAACCTGAAAACTTCAGAACTGTGTCAGTTTGTATACTATTTATTTTGCTGGAATCTTCCACTTCTCCACTTTTCTGCTTCATATGTGTGTGCGTTAAGTCACTTCAGTTGTGTCCAATTCTTTGCGACCTTATGGACTGTAGCCTGCCAAGCTCCTAGGTCCAAGGGATTCTCCAGGCAAAAATACTGGAGTGGATTGCCATGCCCTCCTCCAACTTGATGAGCATCTCATATTTCAGAACCCAGCTCGAACGTCCTCTCCTTGATGGAACAGTCACTGCCTTTCTCTGTCTCTGTAATACAACTTTCACTCTCTAATGTTTTCCAGATAGCAGCCAAGGTTACTAAACTAGTGACTTTGGGGTAAGTTGTTGGTTTGATGAGAGTGGAACCTCATTTTTCTTCTAACGCTCCCCAGACCTTAATGAGTTTTCTGTTTCTCTAACTTTACTTTGGAAATGACAGACTTTATTCCCACCATGCAGGAAGGAAAACAGAATTCAGGGAGGCTTCATGCTTCCCTCAGGACAGTGATACACAAGACGCAGTGTGATACAGACTTCCCCTCCTAATTGATGGTTGTTTATTTTGCTGTTGTGTGGGTAGAAAAATTGGAAATTATAAAGGCTAATTTTCGTAAGTGGCATTCAACATGGTACTTGATGTTCATGAAGATAGCAAAGGCATCCTGCCAACACCTGCTCTTTCCTCACAGTTGGGGCTGGAAGGGAGATTAGTGTTGGGTTTGGAGAAGAAAGCCTTCCATTCCCTGTGCTGTTCTTCTGCTCCCCACGATGTTTGACCATGGAGATGTGATGACTACCCAGCACCAAGGTGTAGGCGAGCCCCACCTATACTGAACAACCTCACCTGTATTGAACAGGATTTGCACTAAGCAAGCTCCTGTTCCCAGGCAGCAGGGTTAGACTTTCAGGGAATATTAAAAGCATAAAAGAGAAATTTCTGATCTGTCAGTCTACTCTGTCCTCCTTTTTTCATTATTTCTCCCCCAGCTTCCTCCCTTTCATTCCTCCCTCTTTCATTCATTTCCCTTCCCTCTTTATCACTCCTTTATCTCTCTCCTTTTCTCTCCTCATGCCCTTTGTCTTTTCAAACACTCTTTCTTCTCCTTCCCTCCTGGCTGTCACTTCCTCCCCTCCCACTCAGCAAACATTTGCTAAAAACTGTATAAGGGCCCTGCGTGGTCCCTGGAGACTTGGAGATGAGTCACACAGAGCTCTTCTGGGAATGGAGGGGTATCTAGCCCAGCAGGAGATGGGCACATGACCAATGACCATGAAGTGTGATGAGCATTGTCGGGGAGGGGTGCACAAGGGGCAGCGGGGACACGGGGAGGCACCCCAAAGCCTGCACTGGGTGGAGTCAGTTACTACTAGAAAGATCTACCATGTAGAGAGTTTGGTATTTTGCTTTTCCACCTAACATTTTATTGTCTAACACCGTGGGTTATCCTTTAAAATACCTGGGGAGGGACTTAACCTAGTGGTCCAGTGGTTGAGTCCGTCTGCCAGTGCAGGGGACACAGGTTCAAGCCCTGGTCTGGGAATCTAAGCTCTCACATACCTCAGGACAATGAAGCCCATGCACAATTACTGAAGCCTGCACGTCCCCAGAGCCCATGCTCTGCAACAAGAGAAGTAGCCTCCACTCATCACAACCAGTGAAAGCTTGTGCACATCAGTGAAGACCCATACAGCCATACGTAAATAAGTAAAAATTCCTGGGGAGTATTTTAGTAGCTGAGTGTTACTCCATTAGTGGTGTAGTATCTTGTCGCTCATTCTGGTTTACCTCTTTGTGTATGATTCTTTGATCCTGTTTGGGATATTATCCTGAGGACAGATTCCAAGCACTGAATTTCTAGGTCGAAAGTCAAGATCTGTGATACATTTTGTAAAAATGGCTGAGGCATACCCTTACTGAGAAATTCCAGCTTGAAGGAAGCTGTGCAGGTGATCAGTTTCTCTTTTCCTACTTCTGCCCAGTTTGGAGATGATGTCTCAGTTCAGAAACTTTAGTGGGCTTGAATTCCTCCTTGGTGAAAGCCTTTCCATAACCATCATTTCCATCATGACCAGCCTAGCCACGTGTCTGCTCGTGGTGTTAGAGGCCCTCTGAGCCAGCACCTGCTTGCCTCTCCAGCTTCCTCAGCCCGTGGTCCTACTTCAGCCAGAGGAGACCACTGACAGACTCTCGAGCGCTCTTGGCACCCCACAACCCATGCCTGTCCCCTGCCATTCCCTCTCTACCATCTCCTCTCTCTGTGTTAGTTGCTCAGTCATGTCTGACTTTCTGCAACTCCATGGACTGCAGCCCACCAGGATCCTCCATCCATGGGATTCTCCAAGCAAGAATACTGGAGTGGATTGCCATTCCCTTCTCCATCTCTCTCCTCTGCCGCATGGCTAATTCCTACTCACTCTTCAAGCTCAGAATAAGCATGATTCTCCTGGAAGGGCTGGAGTGGAGGCCTTCTCTGCTCCCACCACCCCTCTGTCCAAGCCCTTCCCACACTGGGGTGCAAAGGTCTGCTTATGATTCAGTTTCCCCCACTGGCCTTAGAACTCCTTAAGGGCAAGATATTTTTTTTAGCTGCACGCACTCTTTTCTTAAGCAAGTATTTATTGAGTATAGTTCCTGCTACAGAAAATGGCAAAGAACAAACAATGTGTGACTCTGCTGAGTATTCACCAATGGCAGGTGTGGGCAAAGCATTTTATATACATACCCAATAGGATTCTCCCACAGCCCTATGAGGCAGAGACAATTACCCCCATTTTATAGATGAAGAAACTGAGGCTTAGGCAGGTTAAGTCACATGGATAGAAAATGGGCAGGGATTGGAAGCTGCATCTGTATAACTCTGAATGTTTCGTTCTTACACAATACTGATCCAAGGTTGTGAGCCTTGATGAGTGTAAGTCTCTTCAGGTTACTGCTGTTACCAGGGAAGAAGTGGGCAGTCTCTGACATCCCCTTGCTGTTAGATTTTTGTTGAATTTTTAATGAGGTATTTCATTTTCTTTCACGGTATTTAAACAGTTTTGTACAGAATTTGTCATTATTTATATCTGCTGACTGTTAGCTCCTTGTGGTAATCCTGGGAGAGGCAGGCTATTGGTATTTTTCTTTTAAATGTGTGATTTTTATTAAGCTCTTCAAAATTATGTGTCATATTGTTTGGAGGAAGTACAGCTCTGTAGAGTTTTTCACGCACACTTCCTGCATGAAGAAAGGGAGTCCTAGAGAGCTAGATCCTCAGGTTCTTTCTAAATTGCATCTGGTTATGGGTATGGCTTCTACCATGTGTGCGTGTGCTAAGTCACATTAGTAGTGTCTCTTTGCTACCCTCTTTGTAGCCCAAGAGACACCTCTGTTCATGGGGTTTTCCAGGCAAGAATACTGAAGTAGGTTGCCATGCCTTCTTCTAGGAGCCAAACCTGCAGCTCCTGCAACTCCTGCATTGCAGGCGGATTCTTTACTGCTGAGCCACTAGGGAAGCCCTCAAATGGGTGAACATGTTTAGAAATGTGACAAAAGTGTGTTTGATGGAGTGAATGCTGGACAGGAAATTAGGAAGCCTTGGATCTAATCTCCACCCATGTTTATTTTGTGAATTTGGGAGGTCAGCTCATCTTGAGCTCCATTTCCATCTAAGGTCAATGGGACCTCACATTCCCTGAGAACCATTCAGTACAAACAGGCATGGAGAGCACCGCAGCCATAAAGCACATTTCCTGAGATGTCTTCTGAGAAAAAGTATCCTTGTCCAGTGTCCCACAGAATGAAAAGGGTCTAAATTTGGAAAAGATCAACTCAGTTCCCCTCTTGAATATTCACATTTCACATCGGCAGTAAAGGATCTGGGAATTGCTGACATAAAAACGATCTCTGCATCTCTTTAACCCAGAATTTTCTAAACTCACTGCACCTGGGAATCCCCGTTTGGATCAACATCTACTAAAACCCCCCTGGGCTAGAGTTCCAAAGAACGTGCTTTTGAAATTGTCAGTTGAAAGGCAAGCACACTACTCATTTGAAGGAAGAAAAAAGAAGTCACATCATCTCTTGCCTTCTGCTGTGAGCTTACTGTTTTTAGAAATAGGCTGGCCGCGGAGAACAGCAAGAGCCAGGACCCTGATGGTAGCTACACGTGGTATCTGCCGGTAGCTGGGGGGCGGGGCGGGGATCTGAACATCTGATTCTAGGAAGAGCAGAGCTGGGTGGGGCTGATCTTCTGGGTGCAGCGCGTTAAATACCACCTTTCAGGATTAGCCTGCAAAGCCCTCTATTAAATGTGACAAGTCAGACCGCTGCCCACGGGAGACCGTGTTCCGGAAACCAGGCGCTAGCTGCCAATGGCTCACATTTCTCTGCTTTCCAGTGCCCAAGAAAACTGCACAGCAGCACGTCTCTGCCTCTGGATACGCAGTGCCCAGGGCTCTTTCCTTCAATGCTAGCTTCTGTCTTAAAGATAAGAAGCAGGTGGTTGGGCCTGGGGGTGACTGAGCTTGAAGCCCTTTCCTCCAGAGACCCTCTTCCTGGAGAACAGGACATACTTCTCTTCCTTGGCTCATAGCTCATAGTTCTTTGTCTCATGGCCACGATGCCTTTCCTCTCCATCTTTATATCCTTCCAGAATCAGTTTAGGCGTTCATCCATTCATCCATCCCTCCAGGCTGTGCCCAAAGTATTGGAGATCCAGCAGTGAACAAAACAGGTGAAATCTCTGTCCTCATGGAATTGAGTCTCTGGGGAACTGCTGGGACAACTGTAGGCAGTACCGTCCTTCCACAGGAACATGAATGCAGGAGATGCAGAAGATGTGGGTTTGATCCCTGAGTCGGGAAGATTCCCCCGGGGTAGGAAATGGCAACCCCGCTCTGCCTGGAGAATTCCATGGACAGAGGAGCTTGGCAGGCTGCAGTCCATGGGGTCGGAAGGGGCTGGAGATGACTGAGTGCGCACGAATGCATGCACTTCATTTGCTGATTCCTTAATTTGGGTGACAACCTTCTTTCCTAGGCTTACGCAGCATCCTCGGCCTTCCTCTGGTGGTCAGTGCTGTGGGACCACCCGGACCCACCTGAGGTGCATTCTGTATTTAGAGGATTCCTCAGGGGGCCCTGGTGGGATCTAGCCCCAGTTACTCACAGTGTTAGCCGGATCGGTGGGTACACCGTATTGGATTTCCATGCCTGCCTCCCTTACTCCACTTCCTGGAATCACCTCCCAGAATCACTGCTTGCCTCTAAAATCATCATCTCGGATAGGTTTTTCAGAGGAACCCATGCAAGACCCTCCCTCTGAAGTGGCTGCTCTGGATTGTTATTACTGTTTACTATAATAGTAACAATTGGCTTCCTACCCAAGGCCCTGGGGCTTAAGGGCAGAGACTGTGCTTTATCTCCACCCAGGAAATAATACAAACAGTAAACAGGCACCTGGCAGAAAAGTTCTTAGACTCCAAGAAATGCAAATTAACAAATATTAATGACAGCCAAGGGTGTTTTGGTGGTCTCAGGATGGCAAATTGGAGAGGTACTGTTGGAAAGGAGTCTGGTTATATTTATCAAGGGATGCAAGAATGGTTTATACTTTTTGACTCAGTTGTTAAATTTCTGAGAATTTAGCTTAACAAATAGTCCAAATTAAAGGAAAAGCTTTATATACAGAGATGTTCATTGTAGAAATATGTATCAATGTGAAACATTAAAATGAACCATGCGGGAATAATTAACAGTCTATTGTGTATCCACAAAATGAAGTATTTTGTAACCCCTTAAAAATTATGCTTAAGCAAAACATGAAATAACTTGAGACAGGCTTATGGTAAAATGCAGAAAGGACACAACTGTGTGTTCTTTCTAGGTCCTAGAATTGGCTATATTCTTTGCTGCCTCTGGGCCTGGGCATGTCAATTCTTTCTGCCCAGGCACTCAGCCCTTGCCCTGCTGGCCTTCTTCCTCACCCTTTGGTCCAGCTTATCTAGAATTATTTTCTAGATCTGAGCTTGCCTTATGTGACTCCCCACTAAAGTCAGCAGCCCTTTCGCTTTGTGCCTATGATGGACACTGTGTAATTCTCCTTTTTTGAACCCAACATACTCCCAGATTTGTTAAACTGAGACCTCTCTGTCCCTCACCAGCTCCATGAGAGCTCATTCTTCTGTTCTTTTAGGCTCCTGGGTGCATGGGTGAGTGAATGACTAGGTGTGCTAGGATCACAAGTATGGGAGTAGAGGGAAATCGGGAAAAAACATCAGAACACTGATTGGAGGTGTTTTTCCTGGGGATGTCACTTTATTATTTTGGCCATTTCACTTGTTTGAAATGTCTTTAAATTGAGTTTTGTTAAGTTTAATAATAATGCCTGAAGAAATTCTTGTTCTATTAACAAATGACGCAGTTTCTTCCACAAATGAATGACATTTAAAAGAAGGAGGAGATGGTACAGATTTCAGTGGACTGCAGAGAATTGTGGGCTGGATGTGCTGTGGAGACTTTGGGTGGATTCCTCGTCAAAGCTCTCCAGTGTAAAAGGACATTTTTGAGACAATCAAGTAAAATTGAACATGATCTGGTTATTAACTGAGCTGAAGGAATTGATGACTGGGTTTGGTGGGATAATAGATCTTAGTTTTTTGTTTAATGCCTAACCGATTATGTAGTACAGCATTTATGGGTGAAATGATAGCATGTTTGAGATTTGCTTTAAAATATCTCAGCAAATACAAAGCCATTGTTTAAAGAGGGAAAGAGGTGAAAGAATCTGGATGAAGGCTCGCAGGGGGCTTTTTCAGGCCATTTCTTTACTTTAGAAAAGAGTTGAAAAATTTATGTTGAAAGTTAGAAAAAAGCATTTCTTGGCTTTTCTATAATGACATTCACTACTTTGCTTGGCTTTTCAGAGTGACCGACTCCTCATCAAGGGCGGACGCATCATCAATGATGACCAGTCCTTCTATGCTGATGTCTACCTGGAAGATGGACTCATAAAGTGGGTGGACCAAACACACCCTTTAAGGAGCCAGTCTCTCTAAGCTGCTGGGCCTTAGAGGGAGAGGAAGGCTGGCATTCTGCCCCAGAATAAGTGTGCTGGCTCTTATGACTCCCAGGAAAGGAGACGTGTGGGGAGGTGCAAACCATGGGTGGAGAAGGGGCTGATATTTGCTGAGTGCCCCATGACGACACTGGGCTCCCTGCCGTGGTGCTCACACAGGTCGTGAGGCCCACAGAGGCTGTCAAGTACACACACTGGCCCTTCTTCTGTTGCTGGTTGGGGGTGGGGTGGCCCTGGGGGCCCTGCAAGTGGCTGCTCCACGTTGCAGAATGAGTTAGGGGCAAGGGCCCAATTCCAACCTAGCACACCTGACTGGATTCATAGCTTTTTTTCCCTACCTGCCCGGAGTTTCTGGAATTGGGTAGAGGGGGCCAGGAGGGAAGGAGGCATGTTTGGCCTCCAGGCAGAGTTCTTGTCTGGCAAAGGGAAGACATGCTTTGGGACTCTGCGCCTTCTCCTGGCTGTCTGCCTCTTCAGCCGTGTAGGCCATCCCAGAGGTGTGAGTCTGGGTGGGCTCCCAGAGCACAATACCCCTGACGGGGAGACCTACACAACAGACATTTATTTATCATAGTTCTGGAGGCTGAGGTCCTGGGTTGAAGTGCCAGCAGGACGGTTTCTCCTGAGGCCTCTTGCCCTAGCTTGCTGACCGCCGTCGTCTTGTTTGTTTTTTAATTTATTTTTAATTGGAGGGTAATTGCTTTACAATGTTGCATTGCTTTCTGCTGTACCACAGTGTGAATTGGCTACAGGCCTAGGTATGCCCCTCCGGAGCCCCCCTCCCCCACGCCCACACCCGCAGATGGCTGCCTTCTTGCCGTGGCCTTTCCTCTGCGTGTGCCTCTGGCTTGTCCTCCTCTTCCAAGGACAACAGCCCTGTTGCATTAGGACCCACCCTAACAGCCTCATTTTAACCTAATTACCCCTTTAAAGACCTTGCCTCCGAACACAGTCACGTTCAGAGTTACTGGGGGGTTAGGGCTTCCGTATGGGGTTTCGGGGGACACCACTCAGCCCCTAACACCAGACAGTAGTTTTTACGTGGCTTCCCTCTTTTACTCTCCTGCTCGAGCAGAGTCGGAAATCATCTTGGATCCAACGTGGGCAGCTGGCACTGGAAAAAAGGCAGAGGGGGTGTGAGTAAGGAGGTCAAGTTCAAATAGGAACAAATGTTTATTGGTGGGTCCATCCCGGGGCATGTTTCCTCGGACGATGATGATGATGGTGGGGAGGAGAAAGAGGCAGAGGGAGAGGCAGAAGAAGAGGAGGGATGAGGAGGAGGGTGCTGTGGATTGCCATGCACGTTAAGGGACCCTCTGTGCAAAGAGCTGTGAGGAGTAGGTGCTCAGGGCAGCATTGAGCCTCTCCCAGCCTCCCTCTGCCTGCCCCTCCCCTGATTTATCTTGGATGGATCTGACTGTTTCAGGTCCACCTCAGACCTCAGGTCTTCCAGTTTATTCCTCCCCACCCCCGACCCCCACAGTTCCTTCTGCACTAAAATTGGCCTTTGCAGAACTTGCCAAGCAGTTCTCCCCTGGGAACTGTGCGTCCATAAATCTTCCATCTGAAATGCTTTGCCCCTCCCCCACCCTCATGTCATGCCCCTGCCTCCCAGCTCCTGTTTGTCCTACCGGCTCAGCTTGTGTGGCTCCTCCTTCAGGAAGCCTTCCAGAACCCAGACTGTTCCTCTGTGCTGAATGCGCCCGCCTCCCCCCCACCACCTCCCCACCACCACCTCCACCAATGCCCTTGCCCCTGATGAGAGATCTTGCCTTATTGCCTGCCATCCCACAGGGCCTAGCACTGTGCTAGGGATAGATGGGACCCCAGAGTGTTGATGAAGCAAGTGTAACATACAAACCTAGATATCAGATGGTGGGGAACCTCAGTCTCAGCCACGGTATAGCCTGGAACCAGAAAGGGATGGTGGGGTGGGGTGGAGTGTGGTGAGATGCACGATAAAGTGAGGCTTCTGAGTCACCGGTGCTTAGATGAGGTACAGCCACTCCTCATTGAGCCCCTCACTTATGTGAGGCCTCTGGGGTCCTGAGTGTGAAGGACATAGTGACACAGAAAATCCTTTCATGGAACCACTATTCCCACCGGCCATGTGCAGTTGGGTGTTGGAAGACTTGCAGTCCAGGATATGAGCAGATGGAGCCCATGCGCATAGGTTGGGCTGCATGTATTAAGTGCTTGCTGAGTGTGTGAACCCCTGGAGACTTAGGACTTAGGCCACCCAAGGTATTCAGGAAATAAGCAGTGTCTGTAAATCCAAGATTCATCAGCTCTTCGTAGGAGACGCCTTTTACTTTTAACCCTGTTGCTATGAAGCTTTCTAAGCACTGGCGGTGCCTTTCCTGCCTTACTAAGCAGAGCAAGTGGCACCTTACAGAGTCTTAGATGGTCGCGTGGGGCCCAGGTCCCTGCTGGCTGAGAAGGAGGTGTGGAAGTGAGGAGAGCCCAAGGAACTGCCTGGCACAAGGAGGCTCAGTTATGCCTCTTCACTCTGATTGAACCCCAAGAATCCTTTCATTCTGTGGCCATTCACCAAGTTGTCCTAAAAGCCATTCAGCTATGTTTGTGCAGCATTTGTTATGATTCATCAAGGGCTCCATCCAATTTGCTGAGCATTGGAGAATCAAATGCTGATGGCTGAGGACTTTTTTCTGAATGGTGGTGTGGGTGATGCTGGCTGGGGACCGATGTCTGCTTCTCCTAGTTCCTTCCTTTCTTTCCTTTCCTTCCGTCCACATTGCCACTGAGAACCACTCAGGGAGTCCTCCTCCTAATTCATGGGGGCTCATTAGGGGTCCCATTTAGTTTAATCCCAGTTTGGAGAGAACCTGCTGCTTCTGTGGAAGGGACAAAGGAAGGCATCTGAGCTTGGCAGGCAGAGTCTGATGGTAGAGAGGGGGAGACCGAGCTTGAATCCAGATACAACATGGACTCGCTGTGTGGCCTTGGATAAGTTACCGCTCCTCTCTGAGTTCCATTTTCCTCTTTTGTAAAATATGAATATTTCCTCCCTCACGAGTTGTCGGCAGGAGATGAGAGAGGGTTTGTAAAAAGGCCACGATCTGCCTGGTCAGAACGGCCCTGGAGGGTGGTTGGCGCTGCAGCGTGGCGGCCAAGTCACACAGACCAGGATCAGCCTGGGCTGTGGCCCCACTGGTTCCCACTGGGAGGCCGTGCTGAGGTGTCTGTGTGCATGTCTGTTCTGAGTGCGCTGTGCCTGTTCCTTTGTGATTGCTACACATTCTTATCATCACCTTGTCGTCTTTAATAGCTAGCGTGAATGTGAATGAGACCTTCCATAAAGGGCTTAGAAAAGCCTCCGACGATTGGTGCATAATAGCGGTTCGTGGCTCTTGTTATAAGGCTTGGGGGGTGACTTCTCTGAACCCTTCCCTTCAGCTCCTGGCATCGTCCATGATCTTGGAGATTTGTCAGTGGGAAGATTGGACCAGGCAGGATTATCTACATGATGATGGGAATTCTAGAGGGAGGAGGGTTGGCAATTAGAAGCAGCTGCAGCTGCAATTGTTGTGCCGGTGAAATTGGCAGAAATGCTGATAGTTCCTGGGGGTTCACCATGGCCTTGGCACTGTGCTGGGACTAGACTCATTTCCATTTTCAGAGCAAATTGAGTGATGCTCCACTTCTGTTGGAAGACCCCCCACATAGAGCCTGGTCACCTCTGTGCCCCAAGCAGCCGGCCCAGGAGTCCAGAAGATCAAGGAGCTTCTGCTTCTACTCCTGTGTGTGGACTCTGGGGCCTGACGTTTGTGGTCACTGAAGCAACATTTTCCTGCGTCTTCATTACTGATGTTTTTGGATAACTTAGAGAAACTTATGTTGGGGCAAATCCCAACAGTTCAGCACAACTGGATTTCTTAAAAAAAATTTTTTTATTTATTCGCTTTTGACTGTGCCGGGTCTTCGTTGCTCTGCAGGCTTTTCTCTAGTTGTGGCGAGCAAGGGCTACTGCTGTTGGTGGCATTGCATGAGCTGCTCACTGCGGTGGCCTCTCTTATTGTGGAGCACAGGTTCTAGGGTGCTCAGGTTTCCGTAGTTGTGCCCGAGGGCTCAGTAGTTGGGTTCCTAGGCTCGAGAGCACAGGCCCAGTCATTGTGGCGCATGGACTTAGCTGCTCCGTGGCCTGTGGGATCTTCCCACGTCAGGGAGCAAACTCATGTCTCCTGCATTGGCAGGCGGGTTCTTTACCACCGAGCCACCAGGGAAGCCCCTGGGTTGCTTTTTTAAATAACCATTGCTTGTGGTCTCAGGCGGGCACTGGCCGTGGAGGCTGTTGAATCTGTCCTGGTCTATCTCCACCCCCCCCCCCCCGCCCCATGCCCCCATTGGCCCCCGGATACATCGCCTGACTCAGGTTCCAACACCCAAGGCACAGCCGGTAGATGCCACAGGGGCAAGGCTTTGAAATTCTTAGGCTCTTCTTGCTCCTTCCCCAGCTTTTGGAATTTGCCCTCCTTCTCGCGGATGTTTGCAGGCACCAAGCACATGGGGAGTGGAAGGGCCGGTCAGTCTCTCTAGCAAAGCCCTGCCACCCCCGGTGTGACTCCCTCACAGCAGGCTTCACGGTGTCAGCGCCTGATGGTTAGGTGGCTTTCCTGAGGCCGGTGCTCACAACTGTTTTCTATGAGGATTGCATGCCTGTATCAGTTTGCCGGGGCTGACGTAAGAGTCCACCGATGGGGAGGTTTAAACAACAGATATGTGTTTCTTCCAGTTCTGGAGCCCGGATGTCTGAGATCAGCGTGTGGGTAGGTTGGTGTCTTCTGAGGCTCGGGATGCCCGTCTTCTCCGTGTCCTAATCTTCTTTACTCATAAGAGTACCGCTCATATCGGGACAGGGCCCACCCTAGTGACCTCGTTTTAACTTAATGATCTCTTTAGAGGCCTTCTCTGCAAATATAGTCTTATTCTGAAGGGCTAGGGGTTAGGACTTCAACATACGGATTTGGGAATGTCAGAGTTCACTCCGTAGCCTTGCCTTTGAGGACTTGCAGAGCTAAGGGGACTTGTCACTCTGCCTCCCTGCCGTCCCTCATCTCTGTGTCCCCAAGGCAGTTGCCAAGAGTCTATGACGTACTCCTGAGTGACGAGCTGTTCGGAGAACCCTTTCCCGCTTGAGGCTGATGCTGGTCTCACTGCTCTTGGGGTCAGCTCTGCCCCTGCCTCCCCCTGGAAGCCCTCCAAGACTGCCAGGGCTGATGAAATGGCGCACCTTGTGCTCCCCACCCCCCAGTGTGAGCTGTGTTGTAATAAACATCTGCTTATATGTTTCTCCTCATTAGGCTGTGAGCCCCTGGAGGGCAGGGACCCTGCCTGAGTTACCTCTGTGCACTTGGTGCCCTGGGTGGGACCTGCCTCAGAAATGTTTATCTCATGGAACCGAAACTGCACAGTTGTCGGCTATGTTTTTTTTAAGAACCAAAGTCTGCCTTTGTTGTCTGTTTCCAGGCAAATAGGAGAGAACTTAATCGTTCCCGGTGGAGTGAAGACCATTGAGGCCAATGGGCGGATGGTTATTCCTGGAGGTATTGATGTCAACACCTACCTGCAGAAGCCCTCCCAGGGGATGACGGCTGCCGATGACTTCTTCCAAGGGACCAAGGCAGCGGTGGTGGGCGGGACCACGATGATCAGTGAGTCGTACCCCTGCTTTAGGCCATAGGCTGCTACTTCTCTTTCAAATCCCCAGCATCGTGAGCAACATCAGGATTTTCCGCTCTGGGTACCTGGTGTGCAGGTGGCTAAAGTTTTGGAACCAGTGACACAGGTATTGTAATGACTGTTGGGAAAGCAGAGGCTCAGAGAGATAAGTTGCTGAAATTTTCACAGCTGGGAAGTGATTGTGTCAGTCAGTATTGCTGCCGTGATAATGGCGCATAACACCAAGTTTCCAGACTTGGAAAATCATGTTGCTGTGGAAACCGGGGAGGAGTGAGTTTGAAGAAGGAGAGAGTGATTTGCCATGTCCTGAGAGGTCGAGTAGAGTGAGGACCGAAAAGTCAAATTAGCAAAGGCTAATTTGATGCTCTGTGTGGGTGGAGGGGTGGGAGGGGTTGGGGAGCAGATACTGTCTTTATGGTTGTAAAGGATGGGTGTTAGAAACAGGGAAGGAGCAGAGGGATGTGCAAAGCCCAGTGCGGTTTAAAAGACAGATGTCTCCCCATTGATATGCTTTACATCTAAGACTTTATTTGAAAAAGGGATAGGGAAGTTCATATTCTTTCAAGTCCTTTTCACCTTTGCATTCTGTGCCCAAGAAGGTAACATGGAGTCACAGGAAAGAGTCCAGTCTTTACAGCTGACCAGACTCTGGGAATCTTCTCTGTACTGCCTACTGGTTGTGTGACCTTGGCTGTTTTTCACCTTCTTTAAGCCTCAGTTTCCTCATCTGCCAAGTGGGGGTATTTATACCCACTTCACAGGGTAGCTGTGAGGATTTTATTAGATAACTTACATAAAGCCTTATGGCAGTATGGGGCACGTCGTAAGCCTTCAGTAAGCAGTCATGATAACGATTGTGACGAGGAGGAGGAAGATGAGGTTACGGTAACAGTGGTGAAGGCAGAGGTGGTAACGAAGACTGAGATGGTGGTGGCTGTTTCACTGCTGATGATTTTGATAATGATGGTGACAACAATAACAATATTGACTTTGATGATGGTGAGAGTGATGATGAAGAGAGGATGGTGATGCTGAGGATGTTGGTCTGGATGATGTAAGTGGTGGTGACGATCATGGTGATGGGGGGAGAAGGGAATTGTCACAGTAGTTATGCTGATAATGAGGTGATGGTGATGGTGTGATGGTGATGATGATGGCAGGGAAGAGGTTACCATTGGAACAACTTGGGTCCTGAGCATCTTGGGATGTGACACATATTTTTCTGTCCCAGTTGACCACGTTGTTCCTGAACCTGGGTCCAGCCTGCTGACCTCCTTTGAGAAATGGCATGAAGCAGCAGACACCAAATCCTGCTGTGACTACTCCCTCCATGTGGACATCACCAGCTGGTACGATGGCGTTCGGGAGGAGCTCGAGGTCCTGGTGCAGGACAAAGGTCAGTTAAAGCACCAGAAGTGGGGCACAGTTCTGGAATCATTGTATCTTTGGTGATCTGGTTTGTGGAGTTAAGAATCTCTTTAACTGTATCTGTTCTGAGCCCAACTGTGAGCTCTGCCCTGCCACATGAACAGTGAAAATACTGGACCCTCCTTAAAGAGTCTGTCTTCCTCTCTTTCAGGTCCTTTGGAGATTCCCTCTATTCATAGAAAAAAAGCCTGATTTCCCTAGCCTTGCACACAAGGCCCCCACTGACCTAGCCTCACTTTTCTGTCTCCCCGCTACAATCATCTGGGTGTTTATTATCCTGATGCCACCCCATGAAACCTGCTACACAGCTGAGTCTTTGTTCTTGGTATCTCTATACTTGCATCCAGGGATGCCCTTTCTTCTCTCTGATACCCAGCTCGACTGTCACCTCCCCTGATTTCCCTGATCAGAATTGCTTTATCCCTTGAATATCCATAGCAGGTTACTGGGGCCTGTTTGGCACACCTTTGCCATTGCTTTTGCTTTGTATTTTGGATCGAAGGACCCTTGTCTGTCTGACTCTTCTGTTAAACTCTAGCTTATGACAGAGGGGATCATGTTTGTGCATCTCTGTATCCATCCTGGCCCTTCTCTGTGTGGGCTCACACAGGATGTCCCTTCACAGTGTGAGTGCTTCACAGTGTGTGTTACACCAAATGAAGGTAAACGGAACTGAAGACCCGCAGAAGCAGAGAAGAGAACAGAGTGAACCAGATATGAGTGGTCCCTCCAGAAAGGGGGCAATTTTGAGGCTCTCTGAAGAGATAGCCTCTAATAAATGAGATGCTTCAAGGAGAGAAAGGGGGTATTTTCAGTTTTTAAAATATATATGCTGTGTGTTCTTATAAAAGTATCATCACCACGATACAACGAAAGAAAATCAAGAGAAGGAAAAAAAATTTTCCTCTCTAGTCCTACCCCCAAATCACCACTTACTATCAATGTTAAAGATTATTTCTTTCCATTCCCTATTTAGACAGTTTTCTCCTTGTGTAATTATACAGTAGCAGTTACTTGGAATTCTTCTTTTTTCACTTAACATTTTATGAATAATCATTGCTCTTCATTAATAACTTTTTAATGGCTCATAACATACAATGTAATGCTAATTTGCTTAGCTATTTCCTTTTTATTGGGCAACTAGGTTTTGCATTTGCTTTACTATAAATTGGGTTTGGTGAACATCTTTGTATATAAACATTTGTTTGCATCTCTAATTATTTCCTTAGATTTTCAGAAATGGCATTACAGGGTCAAAGTTTTAACTTTTTTCAAAAACCTTACACTTATTTCCAAATTGCTTTCCACAAAAATGCACCCACTTGCATGCCTACTCCCCTATGTCTCTCATTCCCTGCATGTTTGCACCATTGGGTATTATTGCTTCTATGAAATCCTTGCTAATTTGATGAATAAAACTCAGTCTACTGTTGAACATTATAATTCTTCAGCTGCTAATTATGTTAAACATTTTGTGCCCGCTTTTCCTTTACGTGAATATCTGATGGTGTTCCTTACCTGTTTACCAGTTTGGGTCTTGTAAGTCTGAACTTCTATATCCAGATGGTTTTATCCCTTCATTGAAGTTGCTGTGAGTCACACTCTTGTACAGAATCACAGTCCAGGATGTAGAAAGATCCCAGAAGTTGGGCTGCCTGGGTCTGAATTTCCCTCACACTTCTTGGCTATGTGATGATGGGCATGTCACCGAGATGACCTCTCTGAGGCTTACCCAGTGATCTCAGTCCCAGACCTCTGGTACCAGGGTGAGAACCCTGGTCTGAGCTTGGTGTTAATTCTCCATTCAAAAAAGGAAACAACCTAAATGTCCATCAAAGGGTGGTTGGATAAACAAAATGTTGTCCATCCATAAAATGGGGTGTCATTCAGCTTTGAAAACAGGGGATTCTGACACCTGCTATGACAGGTTGAACCTTGAGGACATTATAAGCCAGTCACAAGAAGGCAGATGCTGTGTGACTGTGCTCATACGAGGGGCCTGTTGTCATCCAGTTCGTAGAGAGTGCAAAGGTGGTTGCCAGGGCCTGGTGGGGGGTGGGGCGGGGAACACGGAGTTAGCGTCTGACTTGTTGGTGTTCAGTTGCTCAGTCATGTCTGGCTCTTTGCTACACTGTGGACCGCAGCACTCCAGGCTTCCCTGTCCTTCACCATCTCCCGGAGTTTGCTCATACTCGTGTCCATTGAGTTGGTGATGCCATCCAGCCATCTCATACTCTATCATCCCCTTCTCCTGCTTGCTATCTTTCCCAGCATCAGGGTCTTTTCTAATGAGTCGGCTCTTTGCGTCAGGTGACCAAAGTATTGGAGCTTCAGCTTCAGCATCAGTCTTTCCAATGAATATTCAGGGTTAATTTCCTTTGGGATGGACTGGTTTGTTCTCCTTGCAGTCCATGGGACTCTCAAGAGTCTTCTCCAACACCGTAATTTGAAAGCATCAGTTCTTTGGTGCTCAGCCTTTTTTATGGTCCAACTCTCACATCTGTACCTGAATACTGGAAAAACCATAGCTTTGACTAGATGGACCTTTGTTGGCAAATTAACATCTCTGCTTTTTTAATATGGTGCCTAGGTTTGCCATGGCTTTTCTTCCAAAGAGTCTTTTAATTTCATTAAAAGATGGCGCTGCAGTCACCGTCCACAGTGATTTTGGAGCCCAAGAAAATAAAGTCTTGTCACTGTTTGCATTGTTTTCCTATTTGCCATGAAGTGATGGGACTGGATGCCCTGATCTTAGTTTTCTGAATGCTGAGTTTTAAGCCAGGTTTTTCATTCTTCATCAAGAGCCTTTTTCATCATCAAGAGCCTCTTTAATTCCTCTTTGATTTCTGCCATAATTGTGGTGTCATCTGCATATCTGAGGTTATTGATATTTCTCCCAGCAACCTTGATTCCAACTTGTGCTTCATCCAACCTGGCATTTCACATGATGTATTCTGCATATAAATTAAATAGGTAGGGTGACAATATACAGCCTTGATGTACACCTTTCCTAATTTTGAACCAGTCTGTTTTTCCATGTTGCTTCTTGGCCGGCATACAAGTTTCTCAGGAGGCAGGTAAAATGATCTGATTTTCCCATCTCTAAGAATTTCCATTTGTTGTGATTTGCACAGTCAGTGAGGCAGAAGTGTTTAATGGGGACAGAGTTTCAGTTTTGCTAAAATGAAAGGTTCTGAAATGGAAGCACGGCAGTGTGCGTGTACTTAAACTACTGAAAACGCTCCAGATGGTAAATTTTAGATGAGACGTCTTTTACCACAATGAATAAAAAGCAACATTTATTATTTGCTCACAACTCTGTGGGAAGGCACTTTGGTTTGGGCTCAGCTGGGCGTTTCTGCTGCCCACGTGTGGCTTACTTAGGCCCCAGCTGGGAGGCGGGGGCTGCTGGGATGGCTGTCTGCACCCTTCCTTCCCCGGCGCCTCTCATAGGCCTCTTCCCTTGCTGGCTTGACAAGGCTGATGGAGCTGCAAGCCCTCTGAGCCCAGGCTTGGAATGTGTCCACTCATGCTTCTGTTTCATTCCACGGGTCAGAGTCACTCTCAAGACAGCCCACATTCAAGAAGTGAAGAAACAGATTCCACCACTTGAGAAGGGTTGTTGCAAAAGTTTTGTGACGTTTTAAACTATTTACCAGCCTGTTTAACTTCTTCCTGCCTCCTGCTTTTATATGAAATTATCTCATTTATTGGTTTGTTCATGGCTTATTTCCACTAATATAGACAGGAATCCTTCCTGCCTCCTTCATAGCTGTATCTCTATCTTCTAGAATGGTACTGGCCCATAGTCAGTATTCAGTGAATATCTGATGAGTGAGACAATGAATATTCCCTGGGAAAGGACTTCTGGGCTCTCTTAAGTTTCGGAAATGCTCCCTGTTTATTCTCTTCTAGAATATTCTTGATGCACATTGCCATGTAAAAATCTGTAAGTCCTGCAGCCAAGAAACCTATTTATTGTTTATGAATCCATTTGTTTCTTCAGCAATATAAATATCAGCCTCCCTATGTTTGATGACAAGCAAGAGACTCACTCCAGAGCTTGGCTTAAGCTAAACAAAGCAGCTTTCCTTTAGCGATAGGGAGGTGTATTCAGGGATCCATGAATACATCCGAGCCATGCCAGGAAGTCTTCCGTGCTCATCCCTGTCTTTCTCTCTCAGCCAGTCCTGCTCTCCTCTTACCCTTGACCTGCATTCTCTATTTCTGTAATCCCTGCAGTAGAATACAACAGCCCACACTTTGTCTGGGTGGACATCTGTTTCAAAGACCAGTCAGATGTCCTTTGCTATCACTTGGACTCAGTCCCTCCTCCTGGCTCAACTCAGCATCTGGTAGATGCCCGGCCCTGGACCAGCCATCTGTGATCTGTGGCCACGTGGTGTGAACATGGCTGCTTCCAAGGTTACTGGTTGGATACGGGGAGGGTATTTGCTAAAAAAAATGTAAGACAGTTCTGAGAACTGGAGGCTGTTATGAATGGATTGATGGCGCAGTAGGTGTTCAGCATCATCCTTTAGAATCGGTGCTCCTTGCAACCTCCTTGGAGGAGGACTGTGGTGATGGAGTTTATGAATTTGGGAGGTTTTTGAGAACAAGGCTGACTGTATTTCCCAAAGCTCTCCTGCTAGTAGAAGAATTATTGGGCCAGAGATATTGAAACACAACTCTTGATACGGATTGGTTTTCCAAGCAGGTGCAAATCTGTTGTGCCAATCTTACTGTCACTTGTTGTGAAAGAGGGACTCATTTTGATGCTTGTTCACTAGCATTGAGCAGCATATTTTAAAATGTACAGTGCTGAGGTTTCCATCTGAATTACTTTGATTACAAATAAGACCAAATTGTGTTTATCTTTATTTGTTAGCCAACTAAAAAAAGTTGTCTAAAAATTCTGTTTGCCTTTTTTTGCTTTTACTTTAATCTTTTTTAACCATAAAATGAAGCATACAGAAACCACAGAAGAACAAATGTGACTTTATGAATTATAAGATTCCCCTTTCCAGGCAAGAAATAGAATTTTGCCCCAAACAAAGACCTCCGTGATGAACTCCTCATGGGTCCCCTCTGTAGTCACAACTCCCTCTTCTGCCCAGAAGTAACTCCTGTCTGATATTCTTTAAATAAGAGGTTTTGAAAAAAGAAAGCTTTGTTTATTGTTGCAGGTATGTTCACCATGTTCGTTGTTTGCTTTATTTTTAATTTTTAACAATTAAGTTACAGATATTTTCCATTTAAAATGAGTCAGCTCTATCCTGATTTGGATGAAAGCGAATCTGAGACAGCTTTACCCCCATCCACCCACTCACCAGAACCAGTTCTAAGGCATATTTATCAGTTCTGCCAATTCATTATTTCTGCTTTCATTTGTATCGTTTGCTTCTAATTTCTGGTGAATTTTCAGACTGAGCGACTGAACTGAACTGATTGTAAAAGTTTACTAATTGATATGTTTCTCTTCCCTTTCCAAAAATAGTGAAGCATCTAAGGCTATGAATTTACCTTTCACTGTGGTTTTACCTGTTTGTTATTGTTCTGTTGCTAAGTTGTGTCTGACCCTTTGCCACCCCACGAACTGCAGCACACCAGGCTTCCCCGTCCTTCACCATCTCCCAGGCAGGGCTTGCTCAAACCCATGTCCATTGAGTCAGTGATGTCATTCCAACCATCTCATCCTCTCCCAACCACTTCTCCTGCCCTCAGTCTTTCCCAGCATCAGGGTCTTTTCCAGTGAGTTGGCTCTTTTCAGCACATGTTGTGGGTGTGGAAGGTGAAATAATAGATAAGATGTGGCCTCTTGTCCTCGGGCCACTTGAAGGGGTATTAGGAGCAGTCCTCTCCCCGCCTCCCCTGCTCCCCTACATCTGACTGCACAGTAAATCCTGCCGTTTCAGCCTTTTCACGTTCTCGCTCCCTCTCCATCCCTGCAGCTCCTGCCCTGGTTCAGAGCCTCACCTCACCTGTCCCTTTTGCCTTCAGCATCATCCAGCTGGCCTCCATGTCTCCCTGCTGTTCTGCACACCCATCCTCCTTCCAGAAGAGTCCTTCTGGGACAAAAAAGTCTGATTGTGTCATTCCCTTGCTTTAAAAGCACAAGTTCTCCTAGACGATAGTGATGGCTATACAACATCGTGAGCGCACTAAATGCTACTGAAATGTACACTTTAAAATGGTTATGATGGTGAATTTTGTCTTGCATATTTTACCAGAATGAAAAAGCGTAAGGGAATTTTCTTAAAAGCACATGATTTGCTTCTGATACAGGACACTTTGTAGCACCCGCACATCTAATGTCCTTTTATCCTTTCTTCCTTCCTGCCATGCGCACCCCTCCCTCTCTGCCCAGGTAGCTCCCCTCCCCCTCTCTCTCCCCTCCCTTTCCCCCTCCTCTCCCCCTCATCCTCCCCCCTCCCCTTCTTCCTCTTCCCCTTCCTGCTCTTTCAGACTCAGCTGACAGGTGACCTTCCCTGGAGGCCCCCTTTGACCCTCACCCCCCCAGGCTAGCTTAGATGCCCCTGCTGTGAATTCTGATGGCACCCTTCCATCTTGGTTGTTACCACTCTGTCCTGTGCTTATTGATTTACCAGAAAGACATGTTCTTTTTTTTCTTAAATGCATTTTTTGCTCTCTTTTTATCTTGGAACAGGAGTCAATTCCTTCCAGGTCTACATGGCTTACAAGGATCTCTACCAAATGTCTGATAGCCAGGTAGGTCCTCGTACACCCTCCACCTCCCCGGGGCAGGAATAGACCTGCCTTGTCAGGAAGGCAGTGTGGGGAGAGATGTCAGAGCGGGCCGGGGAGGGCTCTGGGTTCAAGTCCTCGTTCTGACACCGAACCGTCAGTCATCACCCTGTATTCCATTCCAGCTAGAGTGGCATAGAGCAGGGACCCCCCTGCATGGTGGTTCCCAAACTCAGCTCGTCCTCAGCCTCATGTAAAGAGCTCACTAAAAACACAGCCTCTTAGATTCCATCAGAGATGCTCGGGGCTAGACTTCAGGAATCTGTATGTCCTGAAAACTCTACAGCTGATTCTGGGACTCAAGTGAGTTTGGGGACCATTTCCTCAGGTCTGCTTTGGAGCAGAGCCCTGGCTGTTCCTCCAGCCACTTGCAAGTCATGTCCTTTCTCAGTTTTCTCATTATACAGCGTGATCATCACTGGTCCTGTCAACATCAAACAGTTGTATATGGATGAGTTGAATCAAGGAAGATAGTGTTCTGAGGAGTATAGATGTAACCGGTTACAATTTATTGGGCCCCGGGCCTTCTTTCACTACTAGGACCCCTGGTTTTGTTTTGTTATTATCGCTCTGCCCTCTGCTTGTTAAAAAGGCGGGGCACTGTGGTGGCAAAGGAAATAAATGCTGGACCCAGACTGCTTGACAGCAAGCTCCAACTTTGCTGTGTAGCCTGGGGCAGATTTCCTAACTTCTCTGTGCTTTAGGCTCCTAATGGCACTTGCCATTAAGAGAGGTTGTCGAGGATCAAATGATTCCATACAAGTAAAGCTCCAGGGCAGCACCTGGCACACAGCAGGTGCCGTTCGGGTATTAATAAGCAGATCGTCATGATCACCGTGGGGTTCCATGTGCAGTGGAGGAGGCGTCCATGTGTTCCCTTTCAAAATAGACACTTGGCACTAGAGGATATAACCTACCTTCGGATGTCCTGGAAACCTTTGATGCAGCCATCAGAGGCATCCTGAAGGCTAAAAGTTCTTTCGGTTTCATGGAAAAAGTAGTGTGTGTTTCTCTGGCATAATTGACATTTTCACCTGTTTCATTCTATTTCATTCTAATGTCTGTTTCATTGAAGCCCTGGTTAGAAATGGAGCTGAGCAGATTCAGGGTGTGGGTCCTCAAAAGTGCTCCATGGCTCCATATGCCTCCCTCACCTGTTGTCTACCCCTAAAAGCACACATCCTGGGTGAGAGAGGTGTTGTCTTATATGCAGTGAGGACAAAGTTGAGATTGGCAAAGGGAGGGAACACGTGGCTTTGGTCCTCACCAGATATAACTATCTGACTGCAGATCCTTTGTGGGTTGGAAGAGGGTGGTGGGCAGTGTGGGCAGGACCTGGATTGGCTAAGTCAGGTGATGTTTGGCAGGGTATATGTGATCTGGGCATTAGAGTTATTAAAGGACGTGGTCCCCCTTACTACACTGCGATTTGTAAGATGACATGGGCTGGAATTTTTGTAAAGATGCACACATTTCCTGTGGTTGGTGGTGGTTGCAGTGCCTCAGCGGGTTTAATTGTACAATTTCAGTAAACTTCTCAGCTGCGGTTATCCCCACCAACAACTACATACTTCACAGAAGCAAAGTCACAAAGAAAGTGAAAGGCCTGCATGGGTATACTTGTGGGCATAATCATGCCTTGGTGTGACTTTTATCAATTATGCCCCACCACTGCCACCCCCACCCCAATCCACCTTAACTTCCTGCTTTTAGATCTGGAGGGTGTAGGGCTAAGGGAAGATCTTTTCCAGTGCTCACTTGCTGAACAACGTGTGCCATTAATGTGGGTGGAGCATCCCGGCAGGTGGATGACTGTGTGTGTGAGCAATAAGGGCAGTCTTTGTAAATGCTCATGCTGTGATATTTTTATCTCACCCCAAACCCCGTTTATCCCTCCTTAGCTCTACGAAGCCTTCACCTTCCTCAAGGGGCTGGGAGCTGTGATCCTGGTCCACGCAGAAAATGGCGATTTGATAGCTCAGGTGAGTGGTCTGAATTCCCAGCCTTTCCACCTCGGTCTCCTTCTCCCTGTTGTAAAGGCTACGAGAAGAGGGGGTGGTGGCATTAGTCAGCCAGGTCACTAGGCAGTGAAGGGTCAAGCCAAGAGCTGGATGGCATGTCAGACGCTGGGTGTGAGTCGCTCATACGCTGTCTGCAGTGTGGCCGTTGGCAGGTCACAGCGCTTCTTGGGTTGCGGTTTTCTCACCTGTACAATAGGGGTAACATTGACTGCCCTGTGAACCTTGGAGGGTTTGCACATGCAGGAAATGAAGATCTGAAAGAAAATGCATTTGGCACACCGAGGAGATCCCAGAGGCAACAGACATGGAAACTGGAGCTGCCCATCCTCCTTCGCGACTTGGGAGCTTTGGGAGCAGGGATAATGGACAGAGCACAGGCTAGGAGCAGAGTTCCAGCCCAGCCTCCTCCATCTCCTGGCCCTCTGACATCGGGCAGGGAGCTCCACCCCAGGAAAGCCCCTGTTCTTTATCTAGAAGCGCCTGCCTTGCAGTCTGGCTGTGAGGGTCACTGATATTGCGTATGCAAAGCTCAGTGCTGGACATGTAACAGATGTAGTCGTGCAAAAGTTTTGGGTAGAGCGAGACATGAACTCATTTGGATCATTCTGGCCATGGGGTGGAGAATTTGATGGGAATGGAATAAAGTCAGGTTGACTGGTTAGGATTTACCCCAGCAATTCTCATAGGAAATGAAGAGCGGCTACTGAGAGGGGTGGAAGGGGCAGGAGTACGGTAGAGGAGGAGTACTCTCTGCAGGACTCATGATTGACTGGATGGGAAAGACAAGGAGGAAATCAAGAAGGGTCACGGCGTCTCCTGCAGGGGAAGGGCTGGGTTAATCATGATGCCATCAATCAGGATAGAAGACTTGGATGCATCCAGTGAAAGTAATTAATGCCACGCCAAGTACTGTATATGTATGCATGTGTGTGTAGTCACTCACGACTTAGTGAACCGTTGGACTGTAGCCCACCAGGCTCCTCTGTCCAGGGGATTTTTCAGGCACAAATACTGGAGTGGGCTGCCATTTCCTCTTCCAGTGGATCGTCCCAACCCAGCCATCGAACTCACATCTCCCGTGTCTCCTGCATTGCAGGTGGATTCTTTACCCACTGAGCCATCAGGAGAAGGGAAAGGATACCCAGTGCAGTATTCTGGCCTAGAGAATTCCATGGACTATATTTAGTCCATGGGGTTGCTATGAGTCAGGCACAACTGAGTGACTTTCACGGTAAAACCCTACTTCTGTACACCAAAACCTGTTTCAGTTCCCTGTGGCTGCAAACTCTGTCCCAAATTTAGCCAATAAACTTCTGGGCCACGGTCCTGTGGGTCGGGAGTCCAGGTGTGGCCTCGCTGGGTCTTTGACCTTGAGGTCTCTCACAGGCTGTAGTTGTCTCATGGCTGGTCTGGGGCAGAATTCCTTTCCAGCCTCGCTCAGAGGGTTGTTTCCAAGATTTAGTTCCTCACAAGCTATGAGACCGATGGCCTCTATTCTTTGCTGGCTGTTGGACAGAGGCCCCCTTGGCTCCCTGACACATGGCCAGCTACATCATGGTGGCCGGCTTCCTTCCAAGTGAGGGAGAAAGAGACCTCATGTGACCTCGCTCAAACCGAGGTCTGTGAGGTTCGTCCCTATGGTTTCCTGAAGCACAGTGTTCTCTTTTTCATCATGGTGTAAGATTACACAGCAGGAATAGATCACAATTTGTTCTCCAGTGGATAGGTTATTTACTTTTTTCCTATTTATATTCATTCAGTTGTGTCTGACTCTTTGGGACCCCATGGACTGGATCCCACTGGACTCCTATGTCCATGGAATTCTCTAGGCGAGAATACTGGAGTTGGATTGCTTTTTCCTTCTCCAGGGGATCTTCTCAACCCATGGATCGAACCTAGGTCTCCTGCATTGCGGGCAGATTCTTTCCTGTCTGAGCCATGAGGGAAGCCTCTGATAGATATTTTGGATCGTTTTGAATTTGGGACTCTTGTATGTCAAGTTTTCTTGAACATTCTTGTTCAGTCTGTTGTTAAAAACTTATGTTCGCATTTCTGTTGGTAAATACCTAGGAGGAGGAATCCTGGGTGGTGGTGGTGGGTACATATATTTAGTCCTTGTAGTTACTGTTACCTACTTTTCCAGGGTGTGCCAGCCTGTGTCTCATCAAATGTGTGCATGAAGTTGAGTTTGGAACCTCAATACTTTTTAAAGTTATTTATTTATTTGTGGCTGTGCTGGACCTTTGTGGCTGCACACGGGCTTCCTCTAGTTGCAGCAAGTGGGGGCTACTTCCTAGTCATGGTTCGCAGGCCTCTCATTGCAGTGGCTTAGCTTGTTGTGGAGCACAGGCTTCAGTAGTTTCAGCACGCGGGCTCAGTAATTTCGGTTCCTGGGCGCTGGCGCTCAGTCTCGGTAGTGGTGGCACATGGTCTTAGTTGCTCCTTGGCATGTGGGATCTTCCCAGACCCGGGATCAAACCCACGTTTCTGCATTGGCAGGCAGATTTTTTTTTTTACCACTGAGCCACCAGGGAACATGTCCCAGTTCTTAAATGGGGCTTTTGAGCTTTTCTTGCTGCCATTGTCTGTGTGTGTGTGTGTGTGTGTTTTGGCCTCACTACACAACATCTAGAATCGAAGTTCTCCAAAAAGAAAAGAAAGATAGTGTTAAGTCTTGCGATTCCATGAATTGTTGCCTGCCAGGCTCCTCTGTCCATGGGATTCTCCAGGCAAGAATACTGGAGTGGGTTGCCATTTCCTTCTCCAGAGGAGCTTCCCGACCCAGGAATTGAACCCAGGTTTCCTGCATTGCAGGCAGATGCTTTACCAGCAGCTACGCAGAAAGCCCAACCAGGGGTCAAACCTGGTCCTTCTGCATTGGAAGTACAGAGTCTTAACCACTGGACCACCAGGGAAATCTCTTGCTACTGATTTAAGATTGAGTTTTCTCAGCTCCAATAAATATGTTACCTTTTGTATATCTGCTTCCCAAGTTCCAAAACATTTTTGACATCTCTGCATTCTTTCAGTTCTTGGGTACCATTTCTGTCACTGTAGTGGAGTTTCAGGATGGAGTGACAATAATGGTAGTGTTTAACCCTTCTCCAGCCTTTTGTGATCCGTTTTCCCCCCTTATTTCATCTTTTTCTCCTCTTTCCTTTCTTCCAACAGAAATAGTAACTGATGTTTAAACAGTCTTTCACAGGGATGTCTCCGTATCATAAATCTTTTTGTAAACAGTTTACAAAATGCCTTGTAAACATCATCTTCAATGGTTGACATTATCCCTTTCTGTACTTAAATCCACTCCAGCTGTTGGATCTTGAAATCATTTCCAGCTTATGTTCTTATAATAAACTCAAGCTTAATAACCATAAATGCACAGTTGAAAATTATAATTTTTTTTTTATTGTTGGTAGGGTCTGGGGCTTCTCATAGGAATGTGTTCCAGAATGATGATACAGAAACTGAGGAAGTTAAAAATAGCAGCAGCACAGCTGACATCTGGGTGATGTGAAGAGATCAGTGTTGAGATACTGAAGTATTCCTAAGGAGGGGGCATCTTGAAGCCTTGGACCCAATGGATATGAATCTAGGCCGTTAGCTCAGGGAACCGTTTCATTTATAAGTCTGAGGTAGAACTTTCCTGTTAGAAAGATAGGTGCCAGAAAGATGAAGCTACAGTAGAGGGAATGAGAGCTGGGTGACAATTCAAGAGCCCTCTCTAGACACTATATATATATATATATATACACACACACACACACTGTAGACTGTATATGCATCATCTAAACATTTCTCATCTGCCACCTTGGTGATGCATTCTAGCAACTCCAGGTGCAGGCACTGTTATTTCCAGTGTAAAGAAGAAAACATGAATGAAACAATGCTATTTGCAGCAAACGTGGGTGGATCTAGCCATTATACTGAGTGAAGTAATGAAGTAAGCCAGACGAAGACAAATATTATATGATAATGGCTTATATGTGGAATCTAAAAAAAAAAATGATGCAAATGAACTTATTTACAAAACAGAAACAGACTCAGAGACATTAGAAAAGAAATGTATGGTTACCAAAGGGAAAGTTGAGGGGGAAGGATAAATTAAGAGTTTGTGGTTAACATATGCATTCTACTATATAGAGAATAGATAACCTACAAGGACCTACTGTATAGTACAGGGAACTCTACTCAGTATTTTATAATAATCTATAAGGACAAAGAATCTGAAAAGGAATATATTGGGTTGGCCAAAAAGTTCATTTAGTTTTTTCCTTTTGTGTATAACTAAATCACTTTCATTTCAGTTCAGTTGCAGTTGTGTCTGACTGTTTGCGACCCCATGGATTGCAGCATGCCAGGCCTCCCTGTCTTATCTCCAGTTCATTAGGGTCGCAGAGAGTCAGATGTGACTGAGCACACCAAGGAGCTATACAAAACAATAGCTGACTTTTATTCAGGTCAGTTCAGTCACTCAGTTGTGTCCGACTCTGCGACGCCATGGACTGCAGCACGCCAGGCCTCCCTGTCCATCACCAACTCCTGGAGCTTACTCAAACTCATGTCCATTGAGTTGGTGATGCCATCCAACCATCTCATCCTCTGTTGTCCCCTTCTCCTCCTGCCTTCAATCTTTCCCAGCCTCAGGGTCTTTTCTAAGGAGTCAGTTCTTCCCGTCAGGTGGCCAAAGTTTTAGAGTTTCAGCTTCAGCATCAGTCCTTCCAGTAAATCCCTCTACTGTACCCCTAAGGCTAACACAAGCTTGTAGATCACCTATACTTCAATTTTTAACAAAAGGAAAGAAAGAAGAGAAGACTGAGCCTCACGAGGGCTTGACCAATGTGCCCAAAGTCACACACGTGCTCAGTTCTGGAACTGGGTGCCCGATTGAGGATTCTGTGGTTTCAGCAACCATGCCAAGCCCACATACCACCTGCTTCCTTCTCTCTTGTTGTGCAGTAGAGACTTGGAAGTTGGAAGAGTGGAACATGGTGTTTGAGGCTTATTTTTTACAACCTTGCTTCCTCTCACTGGTCCCATGGGGTTGAATATAGAGCCCCTGTGGATGGGTATATCGCAGAGGGGGAAGATGGGCATCGGGAGTGAAGGGGTCAGAGACACTGGATGTCCCCAGCCGTTAGACCCGACACGGTCCAGTCCTCCTCCTGGGCTCAGCTGTCCCATCCATCTAATGGGGTTGGAGAACTGGCGTTTCCTGGCTCTGGAATTCTGCCATCACTGACTCGTTCATTCTTGTCTTGTAGGAACAGAAGCGGATCTTAGAGATGGGCATCACGGGTCCTGAGGGCCATGCTCTGAGCAGACCTGAAGAGGTAAAGGAGCCTCTGCTGGGTGTGACTCTGACATAGCCGAGAGCTTACCCTGATGCTGTTCCAGCTGGGACAGCTGGCTAGAGCCCCCGCCCCCGTCCCATTCCCCATATGAGCATCTCAGCGCATGTGGTCTTTGCCAGGGTCTGTCCTGGGGCTCGGGAGCTCTGGGGGCTGCAGATC
>ML660770.1:3858315-3961226 GCA_007570785.1 Antilocapra americana | reverse complement strand
GTGTGTGTGTGTGTGTGTGTGTGTGTGTTTAGCAGGGACAGAAGGAAGGCAAGCAGATTGAACACTGGACAGAGTGGGCGCCCGGCATTTTCTGATGTCTCATCAGGTCATTAGCAGTCTTCCCTGACCTCCGCTCTGGGCTGTGAATACACAGACTCCTTTCTACAAGGATTCCTGACTGGCCCAGTGCTCCAGACGTGAGGTCTATGCCCATGAGCTGGGTTCCTAGTCCCTGGTGAGACCAGGAACAGACCGGAGACAGTGTTTATAAACCTCTATAGCATGTTATGTTGCCCCCACCTCTAGGCATGTGAGTAGCGTGGGGATCCTCTGGGTGTGGCTGCTCTCCCAGCACGTGGCTTTGGCTTGGGCTCCCTGCCAGCCAAGGGCAGCACAGCCATGTGTGGGCCTCCGACAGATTGGAAATTAAAAATGAGACAATGAAAACATCACTGGTTCTTTTATTCAAGAAGTACTGGTCTTGGGGTACAGAGACCAAACCTCATAGCACGTGGTTTCACATGGCTGTTGAACAAATGAAGGAAGGAATGTATGGGAATACCTGTGTTCCCTGATGTCAGGAATTTTATAAATAACCACCTCCAGGCATGTGAGTTGGACCAGAGAGAAGGCTGAACACTGAAGAATCGATGCTTTTGAACTGTGGTGCTGGAGAAGACTCTTGGACAGCAAGGAGATCAAACCAGTCAATCCTAAAGGAAATCAACCCTGAATATTCATTGGAAGGACTGATGCTGGAGCTCTAATATTTTGGCCACCTGATGCGAAGACCCCATTCATTGGAAAGGAGCCTGATGTGGGGAAAGGTTGAAGGCAGGAGGAGAAGAGAGCGACAGAGGAAGAGATGATTGGATGGCATCATGACTCCATGGACATGAGTTTGAGCAAGCTCCAGGAGATGGTGAAGGACCTGAAAGCCTGGTATGCTGCATGGGGTCGCAGAGAATCAAACACGACTGAGTGACTGAACAACACCACCCAGGCATGTGAGCAGCCTGGGAACCTTTTGATGGCCTATTCCGCTTAGGTGATCTCCTTCTGACAGAGCATTCAGAACACTGCCAAGTGTGCAAATAACACAATTCTGCCTTCCAACCCTCTAGCGGAATACATTCTGACTTTTTTTTTTCCTTTTTAAAAATCTATAGTGTCTTCCTCCCTCGATACGATAGATTTACCACCAACCACACTTCATTAAGGAAAATCAAGGAAGGCTGATCAGGAAGAGCCCTGGGTGCTCAGGGTGAGTGGTGCCCCCTTACCCCTCCCCTCATGACCTGTGTATTTGCTGTGTCCACAGCTGGAGGCCGAGGCCGTGTTCCGGGCCATCACCATCGCGGGCCGGATCAACTGCCCTGTGTACATCACCAAGGTGATGAGTAAGAGCGCGGCGGACATCATCACCCTGGCCAGAAAGAAAGGTACGCAGCCCAGCACCCGAGATCTCCGCTGGGTGTGAGGAAGGGGTGTGTCCAGCAGGTTCAAGTTCACCAGTGAAACTCTTGCCCAGGACCTTCTGCCAGCTATGCCCAGCCCGAGCTCCGTAGGGCAGGTTGAAAAGGGAACTGGATGGTGGGCAGACGCCAGATATGTGGTTGTTTTTAGGTTTGATTCCTGATGTGCCACTGGCCCCAGGTAAGTGGTGTTCTGAGCCTCATTTTCTCCATTTGTAGCTAAGGTGATTATCCCTCCTGTGTGGGTCACATGAGACCATGTATTTTAAAGGTCTGTGAAGAGTTCCAAGTTCTCCCTGGGGTTTCACATCAAGGCAGTGATGGAGCGGGGGCTGCATCAGCTCCTGGGTCCTCCCTGCCTTCTTTTTGCTCCTCTCTCTGGGCCCTTCATCCTGGGTACCCCATCCAGGGCCTCTCAGTGGGTGTGTGCACCCAGACTCCACTGTGGGGCCCACACAGAGCCTCAGCTGCAGGTTGGGAAGGAGGAAGATGTTGTTCTAGAGGCCAGAGGGTCTGGGGGCAGCTCCTTGCTGGACCTCAGGGAAGTGAGGCAGGAGGTCTGCCTCCAGCTCGAAGACTTGGACATACTACTTACTTACCCTCTCTGACCCGCTCAGTGGCCCTTCCCCAGGAGACTCAGAGGAGGCGTCCAGGCGCATTGCCCAGGCCTTATGATTGAGACCCACAGCCCCCAGCGACCAGCAGCTCGAGTGTGAGGAAGGTTGCCCAGAGGAGGCTTCCTTCCCAAAATCAGAGAGAGAGAACGACAGATGGACAGAGGAGAGAGAGAGAATGACAGTAGCTCATGTCGTGCAGAGACAGTGGCTAGAATCTTTGATCCTTGTGGACATTCACCAAGGATGTTCACACCCAGACAAGGTCCACCTCGTCCACGCTCTGGGAGTTGGATGAGGTTGACGGGGAGCTCTGGGTCAGAGCGGGTGGCCAGGTGAAAATCAACAAGAGCAACACAGCCCTGACAGCATCCACCACCCTCTGTACCCAGAGGGCTCCCTCTTCTTATAGGAACCCTTCATGGGAAGTGCAAGTGGCTCTCATCTTAAAAATCTTTAATAATATGTGTTACTGGGTTGACCAAAACAGTTAGTTTTTTTCCATAATATCTGACAGAAAATCGAAATGAACTTGTTGGTCAACCTGATATTTCACCTAATATGTCCAAAATATTCACTCCACATGTAGTCAAGATATAAGTACGAATAGGGTATTTGGCATTGTTTTTTCTGTACTATCTTCAAAGTCTAGTGTGTATGTCACCCTTTCAGCACGTCTCATCTCAGACCAACCCCAACTCCAAACGCCTGAAAGCCACAATGTGGCTGGTGGTTTTCATATGGAACAGAGCCGCTTTTTTTTCTTTTTTTCAATTATTTGTGTGTCTGTGTCGGGTCCCAGCTGCATCGTACAAGATCTTCCGTTGTGCGTGAGCTCACGAGTTGCAGCTCAGCTGTCCCTCTGCAGGTGGGATCTTAGTTCCCCAACCAGGGATTGAATTCACATACCCTGCATTGGAAGGCTGATTCTTAACCACTGGGCCACCAGGGAAATCCTGGGACAGAGCAATTTTGAACCCCAAATACCTGGTTTTAGTATTTTAAGGGCAAGCTGACGAGTGGAGGTGTTGATAGCGTGCTAGGCCAGCGCAGCTTGCTGAGGACCAACTTCGTGTTAAAGATGAGGAAACTGCAGCTCAGAGCGGTAATGGGAACTTAGAAGCAACAATAAGCACGCCAGGTAGCTACACCTGCAGGTCCTGGAGCTGCCAAGAAATAAGGTAACCGCCAGCCGCGCATGGCTATTTCAGTTTAAATGAAGCAAATTTAGATACAGTCTTCAAGTTGGCTCTTTAGTTGCTTCCCTGGTGGCTCTGTGGTAAAGAATTTGCCTGCTAACTCTAGAGACTCAGAGATGCAGGTTCGATCCCTGGGTCAGGAAGACCCCCTGGAGAAGGGAATGGCATCCTACTTCTAGTCATGTTGCCAGGAAAATCCCATGGGGGTCTCAAAAGTGTCAGACACCGCTGAGCGACTAAACATCAGTGGCATTAGCCCTATTTCTCATGCGCCAGGGCCATGTGTGGCTGGTGGCTCCTGCCCTGGACAGCTTGGCACAGGACAGTCCCACCACCGCTGTTGGGTGGCGCCATCCCAGAGCCAGGCTACTGGAGACCAAAGCCTCCCTCCCACTAGCCAGCAGCGTGGCCCCAGGCAGATGGCACAGAGCTGTGGGCCCAAGTCCCCTTGGCACTTCCTCAGCTGCAGGAATTCTCATTAAGCTTGAGACTTTGCTCCTGGGTTTTTGTTCTGGCAGAAACTCCTCTGGCTCCTCCCTGGAAAGAGAGTGCTCAGCAAGGAGCCCCCCAGCAGTGGCTTGGTGGCTGCATACCCTGGTCCCCTCGCTCTGCATGGTGGGACGGCCCTGAGGCTCCTGGAGCCCCCGGGGCACTGCGCTGTGGGCGCCCACGGCCATGACTGGGTGCTCGCTAGCCTGTCCTTGGCGTCTCTCTCGGCCTGTGTCACGTCTTCCATGCCCACCGAGCTGTTTCCTGGGATCACCTCCAGATAAAACGCTTGAACTCGATTTTTCACTTGAAGATCTGCTCCTGGCAGAATCCATGCGAAGACCGCACCTCCGGGGTCTGCGCCTCAACTGACCATCCTAAACAGAGACAACGATCCAATCTGAGTGCTGAGAGCACCGATGGTCCACAGGGTCACTGAGCGGGACAGCGGGCGCTGCATGCCTGGTGGCCGGGGGCTCGGGCTCTGGGTGTGTGGGGAAGCCTGGTGCAGAGGATGGGTGTGATTTATCCCCAGTCTCATTAGCCGGCCTCTGAGATTCTATTTTCCTGCATCCACATCTCCCACAAGAGACCATCCACTGTCAACCATGCGTGTCTGTTTGCCTCCCAAGGCCCCCTCGTTTTTGGTGAACCCATCGCTGCCAGTCTGGGGACGGACGGCACCCATTACTGGAGCAAGAACTGGGCCAAGGCGGCGGCCTTCGTGACCTCCCCTCCCCTGAGCCCGGACCCCACCACGCCTGACTACTTGACCTCCCTGCTGGCCTGGTGAGAGCCCTGGGGTGGCGGGGGTCCTGGGGCTGAGCGGGTGGGCGGGGTCGCGGGGCTGGGCGGGTGGGCGGGGCCTTTGGGCAGGTTGATGGGCTGGAGTTTGCAGCTGCCTCAGACACTTGGGGAGAAGGCAATGGCAGCCCACTCCAGTATTCTTGCCTGGAAAATCCCATGGATGGAGGAGCCTGGTAGGTTTACAGTCCATGGGGTCGCTAAGAGTCGGACACGACTGAGCGACTTCACTTTCATTGGAGAAGGAAATGGCAACTCACTCCAGTGTTCTTGCCTGGAGAATCCCAGGGACAGCAGAGCCTGGTGGGCTGCCGTCTCTGGGGTCGCACAGAGTCGGACACGACTGAAGTGACTTAGCAGCAGCAAACACACTTGTGAGAGGACCTTGGGCTGGGTGCTCTGGGAGACCGTAGAACAAAGCTCCAGGTAGCTTACAGCAGGCCTTCAGGCCTTTGGGGCTTCCCTGGTGGCTCAGATGATAAAGAATCTGCCTGCAATGCAGGAGATCCAACTCATTCTCTGGGTCAGGAAGATCCTCTGGAGAAGGGAAGGGCAACCCACTGCAGTACTCTTGCCTGGAGAATGCCATGGACAGAGGAGCCTGGCAGGCTGCAGTCGATGGGGTCACAAAGAGTTGGATACAACTGAGCATCTTCACATTTTCAGGCCTTTTAATCAGTAACTGTTCTATTTACGTTTATAGGTCACCTGCCATTCATTCAGCAATATTTATGCACCTTCTATGTGCCTGGCACTGTGGTGCATTAGGAAACACCCAGAATTAGGAATGTGAGACCAGGCTCCCAGCCCTGTCTCATTCCCTGATTGGCTGTGTCGCCCTGGCTGTGACACCTAACCTGTGATGTGTCTGCCTCAGTTGGCTCATCAGCAGGATGGGAAGAACACAGTACCTACTGCAGAGCTGGGTGTGATGCAGTGTAGGCAAAAGGTCTGGAGTTCAGGGTTCACAGCCGCCAGTGCATTCCAGTCTGCTTCCTGCACACAGTAGGAGCACACCTACTTCAGTCCCTTCTCTGCTGTCCGCCAGTGTGAGGGAAGAATACTTGAGACCACAGGAGAGGGCTAAGTGGTGAGGGGTGCAAGCCACTCTGGAAGTGGAGATGCAAGCTTGGAAGGCTTTCTAGAGGAAGTGACATCAGGCCTGGAGCTAGGAGATGCATCAGAGTTTGCCTGATGGGTGAGGATAAGAAGGAGCTTCTAATCAGAAGGAGCCTTAAGAGGGTGAGGCTGTGTACCCAGCATTCAAATTCCTTTTCCCCAAAAGGGACGCAGTGGCCCATGACTTACACATCCAGTCGCTCACTCAGAGTCTGCAGCCTGAATCTGGTGGGCAGTTCCAAGCCCAAAACAAACCCCTGATCTTCCCCCAGGGAGCTGCTGCTCCCCAGATCTTGCCCGTCTCCAGAGAAGGCAGGATACGGACCAGAGGTCCTGGAATCTGGCCGCTTCCTCCTCCTCCTCGGCTGCAGCCAACCTGGCTCAAGGACCATCGTCCCTCACCTCCCAGCTGGCCTCTTTTATTTCCGTGTGGCCCCTTCCACACCCTCATCACATCACAGTCTGTTCTCACCAGATGCTGAGAAGTTTTAAAACTTTAATCAGCCTAAGCCATCCCTTGGCCAGGAGACCTCCAGGGTTCTCTCCTCTTGAAGTGAAACCCGAGTTCCCACGATGTCCCGCAGGGCTGAACCTGATCTAACCCTCCTCCGTAGCATGCCTGGTCCTCCCTGGCCCTCCTCTCCCCTCGGCTTCCCCGGTCCAGCCCCCTGGTCTCAAGCTAAATGCACCCCAGGCAGGATGGTGCCATGGGGCCTTTGCATTCACTCTACCCCTGCTTAGCACTTGGTTCTTACTCATCTTCTGATTTGCTCTTTGCTGGAAGGTTTCTTCTCAGAGAATTCGAATCATCTTCTGAAAAATGGCAACCGCAGTCCTACCCCACACACCCTAATACTCATTCTCCTGATTTTGTATGTTCCTGACTTCTCCACCCTGCACTGAAACGCCAGCAACTGAACACAGACATTTGTCTCTTTCTGCCTGTAGGTACCTCCCCATTGCCTAAGACTATGCCAGACACAGGTCTGTACACCTTTGTTGAATAAATGAGTGAATAGCGCATCTGAGTATACGTCTGTATGTCTAGATGATTGGTCACATGCCTGGGGCTCTGAACTAGAGGCTGGCCTCTGCCCTCGTTGAAAATCACAAAATAATGCTCCACTTATTCCATTGATTTAGATGCCAGTTTGGGGCTCATCACATGGTCCCAAAGTATTTTCTCTCTAACGCCTGAGGGATGAAAGAGCAAACCCAGTGAGCTTGTGTCACTTCGTTACAATCAACAAATCAACAAATAGCATTTTGTCCCTCGGGCGCAGCACAGAATCACCAGCCTTACAGAAGGATGACCTGTGTCAGCCCTTTATGTTTTCCCATGTGAGCTGGCAGGGATATGAGGCCAGGGGCATGACCTTCCTTCCAGCACGAATATCCCTGACTCCATGAGACTCACAGGCATGTGCTGGAGGCTAGGTATTTGACTCACTTATTTATATATTCATTCATTCATTGGCTGCACTCAGTTTTTTTTTTTCTTTTTTTAACCTTGAGATAAAATTCACATCAACATAAAATTCACTGATCACTCAAAGAGAAGAGGTTGGTGGAGGAAGGAGAGAGAAGCAAGGGAGTTAGCATCTTTGATACCTACTGGGTGCCAGGCAGGTAGCTCCCTGGCTCCTCAGAGTGACCCTGGATGGAAGGTTCTATTCTCTTCTCCTTTTTATGCATGTGGGAAAGAGGAGCTACTTGCCTGACCAGGAGGTGGCAGGTCCGGGATTTAAAAGCAGACCCGTTGGATTTGTAAAGGCAAAGGGTTGTTCAGAGGTCTAGTGAGATGCAGAGTGGAGTAGAGCCACCCTGTTCATCTCGAGTAGCTTCTGCTCTCAGCAAGTTTTTGCGTGGATACTGCACCTTGGGGGCACTGTGGACTCTCTCTCCGGGGGCTGAAAACAGACCCACTAAGAGGGAAATGATGCCATCTGCAGCAACACTGATGGTCCTAGAGATTATCATACTAAGTGATGACAGAGAAAGTGAGATCATACTAAGTACGGTCATACTAAGTAAGACAGAGATCTTACTTAGATCTTACAAAGATCCTACTAAGTAAGAGAAAAGCGAACATCATATGATACTGAAAGCAGAAACCGATGTAGAATAGATGTTTTCACGATGTAGGAAACAAACTTATGGCTACCAGGGGCAAAGGCGGAGGGATAAATTGCGAGACTGGGAATGACACACAGACACTAGTATATATAGAATAGATAATGATAAGGACCGACTGCATAGCTCAGGGAACTCTGCTCAATACTCTGTAATGACCTATATGGGAAAAGAACCTTAAAAAGTCTATATGTGTATGTATGACTAACTCGCTTTGCTGTACAGCAGAAACTCAACATTGTAAGTCAACTGTACTCCAAAAAAATTTTCAAAAGGAAAGGAACGAACCAGTACCCCAGAACCTGTTTTAGGGCAGGAGGAAAAGGCTGATCTGGGGAGCCTTACCCAGAGTCCATACTCACACAGAACCTACTCCTGACACCCAGGTCTCTTTCTAGTCTTCAACCAGGCACCAAAGGCCAATGGACCTTGTGGTGTCACTCAATAAAGCCCATTGTTGTTTTTCAGTCGCTCAGTCATGTCTGACTCTTTGGGATCCCATGGACTTCCCTGTCCTTCACTATCTCCCAGAGTTTGTACAAACTCGTGTTCATCGAGTCAGTGATGCCATCCAACCGTCTCATCCTCTGTTGTCCCCTTTTCCCACCTTCAATCTTTCCCAGCATCAGAGTCTTTTCCAGTGAGTCAGCTCTTTGCATCAGGTGCCAAAGTATTGGAGTTTCAGCTTCAGCATCAGTCCTTCCAACCTTGAATATTCAAGGTTGATTTCCTTCAGGGTTAATTCTTGATCTCCTTGCAGTCTAGGGGACTCTCATAATTCTCCTCCAGCACCACAGTTTGAAAGCATCAATTCTTTGGCACTCAGCCTTCTTTATGGTCTCTCACATCCATACATGACTACTGGAGAAACCATAGCTTTGACTTTGTTGACTTTGTTGGCAAAATAAGCCCATAATGTGCCCCAGACCTCATTAGGGTTGGGGTTTCACAGCCTTCTTGGGTGTTTAAGTCAAAGCCTGATCCTCAGTGTGAACTCAGGTCTGAACCCCACCCTGTTTTGCCTTTGCCAGTGGAGACCTGCAGGTCACGGGCAGCGGCCACTGTCCCTACAGCACTGCGCAGAAGGCGGTGGGCAAGGACAACTTCACTCTGATCCCTGAGGGCATCAACGGGATAGAGGAGCGCATGACTGTGGTCTGGGACAAGGCGGTGGTAAGGCGGCGGGGTCTCCCCCTGGAATGTTCAAGAAACACCCTTCTGGCCCTCCTGACCCATCGAAGTGGTGTGTTAGGCCCTTCTGGTTCCTAAATTTCCTTTCTTGCTTCGAGAGAGAGGCAGAATGTACCAGGACGGCACATGGAAAACAGGTGGACCCTTAGGAAAGCTTGAGGACACTTCCCTGGCGGTCCAGTGGTTAGGACTATGAGCTTCCAATGCAGAGGGCATGGATCCAACCCCTGGTCGGGAAACTAAGATCCTGCACGACTTGAGATGTGGCCAAAAAAATTTTTTTTAACTAAAAATAATTTTTTCATTAAAAAAGAAATCAATGTGAGCCCGGTAGCGTCCTCAGCATGTGCAGATGAGACAACAGCTGTTGTTTAGTCTTTAAGGATGAAGATATTTTGTTTTGAGCCACATTTTAGTCCACGTAAACTTTGTAAACCGTGTGCGTGTTGGAGGTTAGGGTTGAGAGCAGGGTATGGAGACTTCCTGTTTCAGAAGGAATCCCTGGGTCACATTTTGATCACTCACTTGAAACAGTAGATTTTTATTTTCGATTAAACTTGGGCCCAGTGAAACTGACCAGATGTTAGAATGGCCATCGTGAAAATATTAACACACCTCCGAGTGGTTAATTACATCTCCCCCACTCTGATGAAGCCAGGCCCCTGGCACTCTTTCAAGGTGGCCTGGTTTCAGCGGGCAGAGGAAAAGAAAATTCCAGAGTCCTTGCAAGGACTGCCATTGGCTGCTTTAGATCTGTGCTGTCTGCCCCTTCTGATCCTACTGTGAGCTGACCTTCTTATCAGCGGATGTCTGCTTCAGGCTACTGGCAAGATGGATGAGAACCAGTTTGTCGCTGTTACCAGCACTAACGCAGCCAAGATCTTTAACCTGTACCCCAGAAAAGGGCGGATTGCTGTGGGCTCAGATGCTGACGTGGTCATCTGGGACCCAGACAAGGCCAAGACCATAACAGCCAAGAGCCACAAGTCGGTAAGTCCTGGTTTATCAATGGCACTCCTGTCTAGGGTGAACGGGTCTTGCTCTACAGTCATTTTAGGAGCCTCTGGTTAAAAGTGACTTATGCATTTTCTAACTAGAATGTGATCTGGTATCTGGTACAACTCTGTCATTTTGATTTCTCCTCTGATTGGAGAGATTGGGAGAAAGGTTTGAAGCAGACTCAGCTGAACTATTCTAGCATCTCTCTCTCTCTTCTCTCTCCCCCTCATCTCTTTCTCCCTCTGTCTCCGGGGTTCCTGGCAGCCTTCTTAGCTGACTGTGCTCTTAATTCTATGTGGATGATATAACCTGAGCCTCATAGAATTCCCCAAGTGAGCAATGCCCCTGTGGCATTTAACTATCCTTCCGATAAGAAAACAACAGATGGTCCTGGGCTGAGTGAATGAGCAGTTAGCTAGTTTTGACTGGAGTTAGTGATTTGCTTCTTGTACCGCTTTTTGGCATTTACAATCCACATTTAGGCTTCAATAAAATTATAAATTACTGCGTAGCAGGATCATTTCAGCATGACTCTGGACACATTAGATGAGCAGGTGTTAAAACCGAAAACAAATCATCTGCCTGGGTCTGGGAGGCAGCGGCCACAAAGAGTCTAAGGCGTAGTATTAGCATCTGTTTGTAGAAAATCAATCTGATTATTTCCCTGAAGCCCTGAGTCCACACCAAAAAACCATCACAAACAATAAGACTGATTCCAAATCAATATAAAGAATCAATACCTTTACTGTGAGATAATTAAAGAGTACCTGGAAAAACAGAATGGGAATCAAATTCCAATTTTTAATTAGTCAAAACTGGAGAGTTCCATAAATGCAACTTCTTCTATGCTAAAAAGATTCAATAGAGTAAAAATATCAGTTTTTTTCCTAATTTAATCTATAAAGTTGAAGTCATCTTCTCATAAAATGTAATGGAGTTGTTTTGTAACTAGAAAAACAGAGCTCCTGGATGGACAATGTGAGAATAGCCAAAACTTTCCTGAAAAAAATGAAAGAACCAGTGCTTAATCAGCCCAGTTATTCAATCATATTATAAAGCTGCAATCATCCAGATAGTTTGGTATTAGAGGAAGAGAAAAGAGAGCCACGCGGTAGACTGACCACATACAAGAATCGGATTCCCAACAAAGGAGACAGTTGAAATTAGACAAGGCAGTTACTCAGTCAGTTGTTTGAACACCTGGCTCATAGGACTAGACCTCTGCTGTACTCTTGACTGCAAAGCAAATGGAGCTGGGTCAAAGACTGAAGTAAAATGAAGTTATGAAAGGACTAGAATGAAACCCATTTTTAAAAATGATCGTTTTGAAGGTGGGAAGACCTAAGCAAGACACAAAACTTAGAAACTATGAAGGAGAAGATTGGTCTGTTTAACCACTGACTGCATACAAATAAAACCAAGGAAAAAACCCTTTATATTGCAGCAGGTAGTAATACTTATTACTTCCTATGACATCAAAAGGCAGAAGATGAACAGGGGAAGTACTGGCAAAACAAACAAAGGGAGAAAATTTTTTAATGTATTTTAATTTTTACTTTATATTATGAAAGTATGGTAACCTATCTACAGGAGACTTGAAAAATACAGAACAAGGTTACATATAATTACATTATATATTACAATTACTTTTTTTAAGTAGATAAAATAAGATTTTTAGTTGGAGTTTCAATATCACACTCTCAAAAATGAATAGAATGAATATACAGAGAAGTAGGATATCCTAGACCTGAAAAGCACTATAAACTATTTGAACATAATTAAAATTTTTACAATTTTCACACAACAGTAGGATACAAATTCTATTCAAGCTCTCATATACAAGAACATTTTTTAACCTTGAGTATGTCCTTAGGAACCATTAAGGAAAATACCAAGCGCCTAATAGAACAAGGAGCAAAACACTCAGTGACACAAGAAGAAATACACCAAGGGTTTCTATTCATTCAAAAACAGACCTGACCTCATGTATGATTAACCAAATACAAGTCACCGCAGTACAATGCTTTCACCCGCACCAGTGACTGAGATGCAGGGGTTTAAGAGAGCAGAGATGAGGTCGGCCAAGGAGGCCAACCGACTCTCGGGGTTTCACTGGGAATGGGAGGCAGTGCTGCCTTTCCAGAGGGCAAATCTACGTTAAAATCCATTTACGCTTTGGCCCAAACACCATGTCTAGGAAGATGTTCACATATGCCTGTGTGGACACCCAGGGGTGTTTATCGTGCTTTTTAGCAAAAGCAGGGCAGTGACCCTCATGTTTGTCCCTGGAAACTGAATAAGGAAATGGTACTATGTCCCTTGCGTGCTGCAGTCTGTGGGATTGCCAAGAGTCGGACATGACTGAGCGACTGAACTGATGATGTCCCTGGGGTGGAATCCGGTTCAGCTTTTTAAAGAGTGTGCAAACATTTTTAACCCACAAGATGTGCTGACAGGAGATTCTCAGAGGTAAGAAGAAAAGCAAAAGCAAAAACTCTGTACAGAGCACCTGGGACATGAGATAGTTACTCACATACAGAAAATACCTAGGGGCCCAGGATGGAAGTGACGGCAGTTTTATAAATGATAGTCGTTTGTACCGTTTGAATGTTTACTTTGTTCGTAGAGCACCTTTTAGTAATGCAGCAATTTTATTAGCTTCTAAAACTCTGTGTGGTTGTGGAAATTCCTCAGCGGTCCAGTGGTTGGGACTCTGCGCCTTCACTGCCGAGGCTGTAGGTTTGATCCCTGGTTGGGGAACCCAGATCCCACAGGCGACACTGTGTGGCCAGAAATTAAAAACTAACAGTAAGAAAACAAAACCAAAAAAGCCAAAACTCTTATGTGGTTGGGAAATACAGAATGTGACATTGTGGGCAATTTAACCTGGGCCTCAGAAGAATTCCTAATGGAGAAATGCCACTCCGAGGCAGGGTCCTCAGTCTGAGGGTGAAGACAGACCTGCTTGTTAAACTCATGTGTCTTTTGTACAGTTGGAATTTTTTACTGTCTACATGACCCACTTTTTGAATGATCAGAGAGTGTGGCTGGTGTTGGTTATAGTCACTTTAGGAGTTATGAAAGGCATGCGTTATGTTTTAAGGAAATGATTTGCTTTCAAATTATTTTTTTTAAAGACAGAAAAAATAAAAGCAACCATACCCAGTGCTGGAGGGGATTTCACAGACATGAAATCGCTAAATAGTCCCCAGTTGTCAATGTCCTGTCAATTCACCTGATGCCTTCAGAAAATTATTTGGCAGTCTGCAATGAATGCCTTTCAAAAGCTCGTATCCCTGTGACCCAGTAATTTAATTTTAGGAAACCATCCTAAAGAATGTTTTTGAAAATGAGACCTCAAAATGTCCATGTTAGTCAGAGTGGCTGCATTTCCTAACTCCAGGGACCCCATTCACATTCAAGATCCCCAGATGGTATTAGTTAGGTTCTATAAAGCCACCAGCCACATGGAAGTTCAACGGTGAGGAGCTGATTATACAAATGAAGGAGCATACAAAGGAATATTGCATGGCCCTAAGGTGTTTTCCAGAAGGAATAAACACTGGGCAATGCCTGTGACAGCCCGTGTAGCAGAATCACCATCAGGATGGACAGGGCTCATGCGAGAGAAGCTTGGGGAGCTGATAAAAGCCTGTGCGTCTTGCCCCGCAGGCCGTGGAGTACAACATCTTCGAAGGCATGGAGTGCCACGGCTCCCCACTGGTGGTCATCAGCCAGGGCAAGATCGTCTTCGAGGACGGCAATATCAACGTCAACAAGGGCATGGGCCGCTTCATCCCCAGGAAGCCCTTCCCCGAGTACCTCTACCAGCGTATAAGGATCCGGAACAAGGTCTCTGTCCCTCCGAGTCTCCCCTTCTGTGTAGGAGGAGGGAGGCCGAGGACTGGGGTCGCGGCACCCTCGCCTGTGCAGGGGAGGAAGGAAGTGGGTGTGAGGCTGGGACGCTGTCACTGACTCACAGTGGGGACCTGCTTGTGTCCCTGGCCACACGCTGTCTTCCAGGACCTAGGGCAGACGCCCACAGACCCTGGCTGGCTCTGAGCCCACCGGCGGGCTCTCAGCCTGCCACCTGAGCACTTGAAAGTTTTAGCTCCTCTGCTCAGGGCCCTGTCCCCCTGGGCAACCCTCAACCCATGCAGAGAGCTGGGTGCCTTGCCCCATTCACTTCTCGGTCCCAGCAGAGGTTTGCGCTCATGGTTGTTCTGAGCCAGCTGCCCTCAGAGGTGACCCTTTCATCCTCTCTCCTCCTGTCTGGGATCACCTTCCAAACAAACTACCCAACATCCCCTAGTCTGCAGTGAAGACAGGCCTCCGGATGCCACCAGTCCTCGGTTCAGGGGTCCTTGTGGGGGGTGTCAGGGACAGTGTTTTCCTCTTGGAAATGGCTTTGGAGTTCTCCTGCAGAAGGCTGTGTGTGTGTGTATTCATGTGAGTGTGTGCATGCCTGTCTTTGTATGAATGTGTGTTAGATTGAACGTATGCATGTGTGATGTGTGCATTGTATGTGTTAGTGTATGTATGCAGGCATGCATGTACATGCGTAAATTGTGCATATGCATGTGGCGTATTATGCGTGTTTGTTAGTGTGTATCCAGGCTTGTGTGTGATGTGTGTGCACACGTGTGTGTGCGCGTGTGTGTTTAGGTGTGCTGGTTCATGCGTGTGTGTGCCTGTGTGTGGCATGTGTACAAGCATGTGAGTGCAACCTTGTGCATGTCCCCAGGGAGACCACAGGTCCCTCTCCCGCACGTGGGAATGCATGTCTGCATCTTGTCAATCAGTTGCTCTTCTCGCCCCTCTCTCAGGTTGCTGGGTTGCAAGGGGTTCCCAGGGGCATGTATGATGGGCCTGTGTACGAGGTGCCAGCCACACCCAAATATGCAACTCCCGCTCCTTCTGTCAAATCCTCGCCTTCCAAACACCAGCCTCCACCCATCAGAAACCTCCACCAGTCCAACTTCAGTTTATCAGGTGAGAAACTAAAGCAGCCAAGGCTCCCCACCCTGCAGTGGCTCCCAGCGCTGTGAACTCCTAAGAAATGGACCCAAGGCCTCAGACACCCGAGGAGCCAAAGATGGGACTGGGGGATCCCCTCCTCCCTTCCTCCCGGGATTGTGCAGAAAGCAGAGGGGGTCCATGGGGGCAGCATAGAGCTACCTGACCCTGGTTTATGATAAAATCTGCATAAATCGTCCTTGTGCTTGTCCTTAACGTACTTGGGTCCATTTTACATTCTTACCCATGAAGCTGAGTGTGGAGGGTAAGTCACAGTAACTGCCTTTGCTGGGTGTATGTTCTGGGTGGGACCTTTAGCCAGTCCCATCCATGGTGGTTTATCACACACTCTAGTAACTCATGACTGTTTCAGCCTCACAACAGCCCTGTGTGTAGAGTCATATTATTCCTACTTCTTTAAGGAAGGAATTAAGGCTCCAAGACATTCAGTGTCAAAATGCCAGGGCTTGATGCTCAGCAAATGTGTGTGGACAAAATCAGAAGTTCCTGTGGTCCCTCAGCCTTTCTGAAGGCTCTTGGGACACGTGTGTGCAATTTCATCAGCTCACCACACGAGGGCAGGCGTGCATGTGTTGGGACCTTGGAATTTCGATTGAGGCGTGCTAGGTACTAGGAAGATGGGGATGAATAAGACATGGCTGGGCAGCCTCAGTCCAGTCCAGAGGTCAGCAGATGTTTTTTCTTTTTAAGGCCAGATAGTAAATATTTTAAGTATTGTGAGCAAAGAGGCAAAATCTAAGACCGTTAAAAAATGCAAAAACTATTCTTAGTTCATGGTCTATACAAAAACAGAGCTGAGTTTTGTCAGTGGGCTGATTTCTGGTCCAGCAGGAGTGAAGGACATTTAAATAGAAAAGCAGTGTGGTTGGCAAAAGGGAGAATGGAGGGACATAGAAAAGAAACCAGTTTAAATACCCGTTTAAATTGTGGGGGTGACAACCTATCACAATAATTCAGGGACCATGCAATGGGGGACATGAATTAGGGGGTCCCTCAATCCAGACCTTCTTGCTTTCCCTGAGCCCATTTGTTCTGGAAGGAAAATCTGACTGGACCCTCCCCACAATACTCCTCTCCAGCATTATCCAGCTTTCAATATTTATTTAATACATATTCATTGAGTGCCAGCACTGAGCTTAGTGCTGGAATTTTAAGTCTTGAAATGCAAGAGAATGCATGAGATTAGAACGGATGGTTAGCTTTGCAGACTTAAAACAAAAAAGGCTGTCCCTACCTCCGTGCAGATCTGCCCATCGTAAACGGGGTGGGTAAATCCAGCTCTGAGTGATCACACCCATGCATGTACAGGTGCCCCCGCGTGTAACACATAAAAGTTTGGGAACGTTGGACTTCCGGGACAGACCACTTGGGGCTAGAATTCTGACATTTCTGCCCTCCGGTGGTGCCCCTACAATGAGTGACCTGCACCTCAAATTCCTCATCTGTAAATTGGGGGTAAAACAACACCCCCTTTACAGGACTGCTCTGTGCCCTGAGCTCAACAACATGTGCTAAAGCACCAAGTTTGTGCCTGCACATAGTAGGCACTCATTAATTGTTTGTCCCCCTATTTCAGGCTTCCCTGATAGCGCAGTTAATAAAGAATCCACCTGGAAGGCAGGAGACTCTTGGTTTGATTCCTGGGTCAGGAAGATCCGCTGGAGAAGGGATAGGCTGTATCCTGGCCTGGAGAATTCCATGGACTGTATAGTCCATGGGGTCGCAAAGAGTTGGACATGATTGAACGACTTTCACTTTCCCCTGTTGCAAGAACATGAGTCTAGATAAGAAAAGAGAAGGGGGTGGTCAGTACTGCAGGAGGGTGGCCCTGGGGCCTCTGGGGGCATAAAAGAGAGAGCAGTGGACCCCATGGAGGTCAGGGAGCCTTCCCAGTGGTCAGCCTGCACTGCAGGTTGGGGAGGATGGAGGACTGGTCAAGACCAGGGTTGCATGTCCCAAGGGAACATGACACGAGAGGGCAGGAGTCCCTGGTAGAGCTGGTGTCCACAGATCCCCGAGTGACTGACTGGCCGTGTCTCTTCCCAGGCGCCCAGATAGACGACAACAACCCCCGGCGCACCGGCCACCGCATCGTGGCACCCCCTGGTGGCCGCTCCAACATCACCAGCCTCGGGTGAAGGTGATGCCTGGGCCAGCCAGAGTGAAGGATTCTGGGAAGGACGTCCATCCCTTACCCGGCCCGTGTTTGGAAGCCCCCCGTTGTGTTTGGTACTGATGGAGGGGGGAGGGAGATGGAATGATGGTCTTTCCCTTTTTTTGGTTTAGGAAGAAGTGGTACTAGTGTGGTGTGTTTGCTTGGAAATCCCCTGCCCACAGTCGTGTGTTCATCTGAGTCCGCCTCAGAGCATGGCGTCTCCACAGGCCCCTCCTTAGTGAACGCAGGTTCGAACCTTGTCTTGTACTGTTCCCTCCCACTCCTGACGCCACGGGCTCCATGGTTCTCCGAGTGGTTCCCTTGCGCCCCTCTAGCTGTTCTAGGATAGTTGATGCATGTTACTAAGTTATGTATGCGAGTCTGTGCGTGCGTCCGATGGAAGACGGCCCCAAGATCCAAGTAGACACCAGGCCCAGACCTCAGGCCCTCGAGGGGGGCAGCTCCAGATCTCTCACGAGGAAAGCGTGTCCTCATCGCTGCACCCCACGTCTACACAGGAAGGAAGCCTGCCCCACCATGCCCCCAGTGAGACCCTGGGTGGATTCTCCCAGGCAAGAGAGCCCCCTGCCCCCTCAACTGCTTACCGAGAAGCATCACCCACGTCCTGTGTCAGGAGCCCTGGTCTCCGTGGCGCCGGTAGCTCGCCATGTCTTTCTGGTCCGTGTGTGTCCTTCCAGCCAGCTCCGGACTGCAGGCCAAGCCAGGTTCACCCTCAGAAGGGGGTCTCCCGCCCGCATTCAGGGCTGAGGACGGTGGGGCCACGGCTGCTCCCGGTGCCCGTGTCCTGGTCCCTCCAAGGCGGATGATGGAGCAGTCAGATTTTTAAAGTTTTGTACATAGTTTTCCTTTGTAATCACCCCCATTTTTACTTAATGACTGACTTATTGTGACTCTTATTTCTGAATTCAAAGCTTGTGAAAAAAATAAAAAATCAATGGCCCATTCCTGGACTGGGGTGTTGGCATTTCAGTGGCAGCTGCTTGGGTGCACATGCTTGGAGCTTGCCCTCATGGTAACCAGACGGTGGTGCTTACTTTAACAAGGACTTGTGCTTGTTAGGTGGTGGGGGAAACAGAGGGGAGCAAAGGGAGCTGGTTGTGATTTGGGGAGTGTTAGATCCTGAGCCAAGGATGGGAGGAGGAGAATGGCTCGCAAAGGGCCGACTTCTCTGGCGCAGACACTCTCAGTGTAGCCAGCTTCAAGCTAAACCAGCGTGAAGCCCGTGAGTCTGCAATCCACACACGGTACATTGGCTCCAGTGTCTGGTGCTATGTGGTACCCACCCCAGCACAAATGGTCACTCCTGTGGCAACTCCCCTGCATTGTGACACAGAGCTCAGGCCAGGGGACCCAACACAAATGTGTCCCATAGCACCTGGCACCAGGACACCGGAGCCGACTTACAGTGTATCGGTTGCGGTGTGTACAGTAAGGGCCAGTCCATTCAGAATCCCTGGCTTCAAGTTCTCCTCCAATGACTTCAACTCATGAAGCAAGAGCGCAAGAAGAGGACTCCTGAACAAAAAGGCTTCTACTAAATTGAAATTTCCCTTCTCCCTTCTTTACCTTTTTACTTCCACCAAGTATCTAAGGAGTGCCTGTTTTGTACTAGACATCGTGCTAGTGAGGCGAATGCAATGGATATATATTTAAGGGGGAAGGTCAGATATTATTACCCAAACTACACACCATGCCAACTGCTGTAAAGGAAGCATTTTGCAAGGAGCAGAGAGTGCTTATCTCCCACTCCTCATGTCTCCTTAGAAGGAGAGGTGTCCACTCTTTGTGGGGTGGGGAGACATGGGGGCTCTCTTGGCCTCTTCCTCACTCATTCTCCCCCAGTGGAGGGAGTAACTACCTGATTTCTTCTCCGAACTGAGTGTGCTAACTGGCTCCCTTCCTTCATCCATGGAGAAGATTGGCTTCAGGAAATACACTCCTCGGATGTGAATTTAACCACAAAGTTAGTGATGTTCACCGGGTGACCCTGGGAGGCTGTGGGCTTATCTGGGATCCGGGTTAGGGTGGGTTGAGTTGTGTTCCGTGGGGATGGGCAGATGTGCAGCGGAGGTGTTGCCAGCTATCCCGGCACAAATGGCCACACACAAACGTGTCCCATAGCACCTGGTACCAGAAGTGCACCCAGACTGGAAGTGTGCCCAGCAAGGAGGAGAGGCAAGTGTTGCAGAGCCAGAAACTGGTCCATGGACATCTCTCAGCCGTCAGATGCAGCAGTAAGTGGAGCGTGGTTAGAACAAAGAACTACAGCAGTGGTTAGGCAATTCACTGACCTTAAAAGATTAGTTTTTTTGTATTTGTGATTTTGTGGAATTCATCAAGTTTTAAAATATAATTTGTTCTGCTCTCTCATTCTGTATATTCACTCTTACATCTTTTGTAATTTTATTGGCTTTTTAAATGAAACTCTCTCAAATATACAAGTTCCAGACACCCTCCCACCCCATCCCTAATCCCTGCCAAATCTGGGTCCCCTTGCCACTCCTCTTACTGTTGTGGGGGTGACCCTGTGGAAGAAGCTTGTGACTGGGGCCATTCTGTGTCTATGGAAGGGGCAGGCAGGTTTAGTTCAGGGGAAGGTAGGAACAGGCACTTTGTGGACACCAAGTCCCCAATTTGGCTTCACCAATTAAAAAGCTGATATGCAGATCTGTGTAGCTGCTTTGCCTCTATCTCAGCTTGTTCCAAACTTGGATGAGAAATAAAGAGTATTATCTACCATCACCTCTCCCATCCCAGAAACAAAAATGCAGAGACAGTTCTTAAGAGCCAAAGAAGAGGGTCTGATAGTGTCAAGGAGGGCAGGGGAGGCTCTTGAAGTTGTGAGTGAGCCCTGTTGAGATGTGAGCATGGCTAGGAGCTAATGAGGCAAAGGGGATGGGAGGCAGAAGAAGTGTTCCTGGCAGAATGTCATGTGGCAAGGCCATGTGGTAGGCAGAGGGGTGTGGCCTGCCTGAAGCCAAGAGAGGAGACAGGCTGGATGCTGGGTGGGGTGAGGTCATCAGCTGGGCTGGAGGGATGGCTAACACCAGACCTTACCAGACCCAGGGTCTATGTCAAAGATGTTTTTTTTTTCCTCCTAAGAGCAAGGGATCACCACTGAAGAACAGCAGTCAGATTGTGTTTTAGGAGAAGTGTGGACAGATTAGAAGAGCGGGGTCCAGGGCAGAGGGAAGAGCAGGAGCAGTTAGGAGGCTTCTGGAACAGCAGCAAGATCAGCCCCAAGGTGATGAGAACAAGACAGACCCCAGGCTGGCTGGGGGAATCCTAGGAGTCTATTGACCGTGTATACCCCTTAGCTTCATCCCAACAGCTCAGCTCAGAGAGGCTAAATTTGCACAAAAATTAATCCGCTAAACTTGTCATTATCACTCATGAACACCTTCATCATCTCCTTCCATCACTGTAACAACCCACATCCCGTAAGAACTGAGGACATAACCTGAACGGAGAGAGGGTGGATGTATCCCCCAGGGTCTTCTGGCCTCTCTTCTCTCCTCTGACCCTGGGTGTGCTGTGTTCATGCAGCTCAGTGCCAGGCCTGAAAGCCCTCCTCCACACCTGGGTGTCCCCCAGCCTGCACCCAGCACCGCCAAGGGTCCTTTGGCTTCCGGAGGTCCACCTTCCGTTTTGATCACAGAGGCAATTCCATTATGAAAGACACCCCCAGAGTCAGTTTGGGATGTGATGAAAACTGACACAGCCCACAAGCCTTTATGGAGAGTAATGTGCCCCACACTGTGCCAAGCAGTCCAGCAGCCTGTAACATGTGACATATTCCCTTGGGCTAAGGAAGCTACATTTAAGCAAAATGACCACCCCTGTCATCGCCAAATCAGACATTCCCAACATAGGAGGCATTTGCCTCCAGACTGCCTCTGGGCACAGGACCCACGCGACAAAAGCAATATCTATGTCAACCAGGTTCTCCGCAGACCGCAGGAAGGAAGCCGTCGCTTGTTACAAGACTGCAGAATAAAGGTAATGTTTTATTTAGCCACAAGAGGGAGCTGCTGGTTAATTTTGGAACTCCACTGAGTGCCCAGTCAGGATTCGAGGATGCTCTGATGGTAGATATCCTTAAAAAATGATGCAACTAAGCATGGATTCCTTCTTCTTTTAAGGAGCTGCTCTTTGACCAAGAGAGACTAATCTGGGTTTTAAGAAATAAAAATTCAGACTACAAATGGTCGGTCCAGAAAATCCCTGAGACAGGGGTTCCTAGAACCTGAAGCCCACTCTGTACTGGGAATTCGTGGAAACACTAAACTCTTCATCCCAGATGCACCTGGGGCTGGCACCCTCTGCTTTAGGTCAGAGGATGATGCCCCCTCAGGGAACATCTGGTGGTGTCAACACCTTTTGTTGACACAGTTGGGAGTGTTCCTAGCATCCCACAGGTGTGCTAAGTCTCTTCGGTCATGTTCAACTCCTTTGTGACCCCGTGGACTGTAGCCTGCCAGCCTTCTCTGACCATGGGCAAGAATACTGGAGTGGGTTGCCACGCCCTCCTCCAGGGGAATCTTCCCGACCCAAAGGACTCCTGCACTGGCAGGTGGGTTCCTTGATGCTGCTAAACATGCCTTAATACACAAGATAGCCCCCGTCCCCAAAGAATTTTCTCACCTCAAGTGTCCACAGCGCCAAGATTGAGAATCACTGATTTCAATGAAAAGAGCAATTTTCTTTCCAGGTGGGAATGGCGTCTCCTGGCAGTGGTTGGTCTGGAAGCTTCTGGATATTGCCAGCATCCTCTGGGAGAAGCATTTCTCCTTAGGGGAGGGCAGCTGTCTAGCAGAAGTCCTCATGGTTCCCAGAGGAAGTCTTCAGGGTGGGCAGGGCCTCCCTGCATGCATGTTTATTTGCTCAGTCGTATCTGACTCTTTGCGACCCCACCGACTGTAGCCTGCCAGGCTCCTCTGTCCACGGGACTTTTTCCAGGCAATAATACGGAGTGGGTTGCCATTTCCTACTCCAGGGGCAGGGCCCCCTACCTAGCGCTTTAAATGTCTCCAGCAGAAGACACTGCTGCAGGTGTCATTATGCCTCTATGGGTCCTTGAGTCCCCGGGGTGGGTGAGGACGGGCCCGCAGGCCAGGGGTTCCATGGTCTGTGTCGTGGGGCCTGAGACTCAGATCCTCTCATGGATCAGCCGCTGGCTGAGCCCAAAGAAGAGACTGGGTCCTGATGAGAATCCGGGTTGGCCAGTGGTCACGGTGCATGGGACAGATAGAGTGTGGGTGATGAAGATGCAGGAGAAAAGCCCTCGGACCCAGAAAACACCAGCAACACGGTGACCCTTCACCTGCAGCAGAAGTCCATGAGGCGGCTGGAGAGCAGAGGGCCCCCAGCCTCGGCGAGGGAGGGAGGTTATAGAGGCTCCCCAAGGAACCGAGCTGCATCTCAAAGCCAAGGAGACACAAAAACTTGAAAAGATGTGTTCCCAACACTGGGAGCTTGTCATTTTCACAGGCGGTAGGGTCCACCTTACTCTTTGAGGCCTTTCCTGGAACTCTGCCATCCATTCTCCAGCCCCGCACAAGCCGGTGGGCAGAGGGAAGACCCCATCGTTCCCCCCACCCCCGGGGTGGCCGGTCTTCCTCAGGGAGGGGCAAGTGGGCTTCAGAGAACACCCGCGTCTTCAGGGCCTGTCCCAAGCAGCCTGAAGCTACAGATGGCTTCTTCTCTTTAGCATCTTCTTGGAATTCTCGCCATCACCAACTTCACTTTCTTGCTGGCTCAGCCTTTTGCTGCTTAAAAATAGGGAAGAAATGCAGTTTTGGTCAGAATAATGATTCCAGGTCTGTCCTGATGCAGCCATGCATCCAACCTGATCGATCACGTGAAAAGGTAGTGACGGACCATCAAAACAGGTAGCATCTTCACAAGGGCTGTTAAGAAACAAAATTTCTAGCTCCCCTGTGTTTGGTGGGAGGCCACCAGAGCACCACAAGAAACAGGAAACCCACTCTCAGAGGGACTGCGGTGCCCCAGGACGGATCCCCCCTACTGCAAATCCCGGAGTATCTATACCCAGCGGCCCTGCTGAGGCCCGGGATTGCTGGCTCTTCCGGCTGGATGCTGATGGGCTGGGGAGGTGGGTCATGGCCAGCCCAGCCACCCTGGACACTAACAGCTACAGTGACAGTCATGCCCAACACTGCCCGTCACCGCCCGCCAGTCCCCAGACCTGAGTCAACACCTGCAAGCGATGCTGGTTTTCCCACGCAGGTTTGGGAGACCCACAAGGGCCCCGTTGTACCTGACCGATCCTGGCGTGGGGCCCCCCGAGGCAGGGTCATCGTCCTTGGGACCTCCAGTGTCCCCCCTCTCTCGGGGTGCTGGCTTCTTCCTTTTGGTCCTCAGGGGCTTCTCTGCAGAAGACATACGAACCGATGTTGGCTCTGGGGTAGTTTCTCTCGGCCTCACGCTGCCCTAGCCTGGCACTCTTTGAGTAGCTCTGGGGGCCAAGCGTGCACTCGGCACCTACCGCTCTCAGACCTGCTTAACTCACAAGGAAACTGAGGTCTCGCAGGAGGTGAGAGCTTGCCCAAACCCACGCGGCCTGGAGGCAGCCCAGCTGGGATTCAGACTCCGTCGGTCAAGCTCCTGCTGTGTTCATCCCACACCCAGCCAGCCTGGCAGCTGCCCGAAGCAGTGAGAGCCTGAGGACACAGCATTGGCACTGTCGCTTTTATTTTAACAGCCCCACGGCCTCTTTTTCTAACGCGTTTCCCCAGATTTTTAAATTTTGGGTTTTTTTTGCCATGCCATGCAGCATGGGGCTTCCCTGGTGGCTCAGACGGTAAACAATCTGCTTGCAATGCAGGAGACTCGGGTTCGATCCCCCAGGTGGGGAAGATCCCTTGGAGAAAGGGAATGGCACCCCACTCCAGTATTCTTGCCTGGAGAATTCCACGGACACAGGAGCCTGGTGGGCTACAGTCCACGGGCTTGCAGAGTTGGACACGACTGAGCACATATATCCCTCCCTCCTCCACACAGCATGGGGGATCTTAGTTTCCCCATCAGGGATTGAACCCAGGCCCCCTGCCTCGGAAGTGCAGAGCCTTAACCACTGGACTGCTAGGGACGTCCCTGGCCTTCTGTGACTTTACACACCTTCTTCTTGCTACAACACCTGTGATGTCACTGAAGTTTCCACTAACAGGGGGAGAAAGACTAATGATGCCCATTTCACAGATGGGGAAATGGAGTCAGAGATGAGAGTCGACTGCTGTGCGGGCTTATAGCAGGTTGGAGGGCCAGGGGTCCAGCGGGCATCTTAGCTGAGCCTGCTCATCTATAGACAGGACACAAAGCCCAAAAGAGGGTACATGTGGTGCCTGAGGTCACATGCCCTTTAGCAGCAGACCTAGGGGCTAGAACCTATGTTTCTGCTCAGACAGCTGCAGGGCACCTCCACCTACAACTCACCTGACAGCCCGCGCTTATTCGAAAATAGTTTGCTTTCGGTGAGAGGTACCCGGGCCAATGCTGCCAGCTCTGAGATGAAGTTCTGCTCAGCTTCCTGGATGCAAAGAGAGAGGGTCAGTTGGGCCTCCCTCTGCCATGCTCCGCCTCTAAATCCCCTTCCATCAGATCGAGGTGGATGCGCTGAGAGTGGGGACAGGACAGCATTCCCATGTGGAGCGTCCTCTGTCTCCGAGAAGCATCCAGAGAGGCCTGGAGCAGCTGAGGCACACAGGATGCAGGGGCAGCTGACCATCCGTCCTCACTCACGTGGGCTGTGGGTCCCACTTTACAGACGAGAATACTGAGGTTTGAGGGACTCTGTGAAGGCAGCACAGAACCAGGATCTAACCCCACCTCTGCCCGACCCGAGATGGAGTCCTTAATTGCCAACACCATCGACCAACAGTCAAACCTGGATCCTATGACTTATTAACTGTGGGGCACTGAAAGATGACTTACCCCTTGGGGCCTCAGTTTCCCCATCTGTAAAATGCCAGGAGTAACCCACTCTTGTAGATGAACGTAAGGACCTCAGCTCAGCGACTGTCTACAGGAGGCCCTCAGGGAACAGGGGTCACCGCCCTGACTACCATATCACTGTTGTCATAGCCACACTGCTGGTGAATACTCAGATGGATCAGCGCTGTGCTCAGCACTCCCTTTCCGGAGTATCTGATTTCTTTTTAAGGGCAGCCGCTTTTCTTTATAGCCATACCTTATCATCTCACACCGAGGAGATTTTTCTGGGGTGAAATATCCACTTTACATCATGAAATACGAGCATCCTGCATGTTCTAGATAAAGTGCAAGCCTCAGGCCCAGCAGCGCTGCCTGAATGATGCTAAGGTCAGCCTTGACACCGAGAGGGCCACGTGGTGGCGATTCACACACAGGGAGACGCTCGTTCTTTTCAGCTCAACAGACAAAGCTGATGAGTGGTCCCGGCCTGGCCCCAAGCTGGGCGCTACAGACCGGGTGGTGGTGGGGGAACCAAGGTTCATACTGGAGCTGCAAGGCTGATGCGTCATTAGCCCAGGGGACTAGCGGAGGCCACGGGGGTCCAGGGCAGGGCGTGTGGTCCCCACAAAGGCTCCTGTGCTGACCCATGACCTCGAGCTTGGTCTTTCACTATTTCCATTCCCCTGTAAACCACTGCCCACGTGGCACAGGCGCGTTTTCACAAGTTGTACCTGTAGCTGGGTCTCAAGCTGGGCTTCCAGATGGTCCATGACCCTCGCCTTCCGCCTCCGCGCATCACTGCGGGTCCGCTGGTGCGCGGTGAACTGAGCCAGGAACTTTTTCTGCTGCGCCAACATCCTGCGGGAAGGAACGCGGGCCGTCGGCGCTGTCCTGCCGGCGGGTTCATCAGACCCAGTGCGAACCTCGCCCCAGGACCTGCTGAATCAGGGGAACTAGTGTCGGATAGTGGGTCTGGGGCCCTTGGGGCCAGGAGGAGAGCAGCCGCTGCCGCACAATTTACTGCGGCCACGGGCGCCACGGCCGCACCCTGACTGCCCGCTGCTGACTCATCAGAAAAGCAGGTGCCTCTGATGAACACTGGGGAGTTCACAGTGTCTCACCCACAAATTTTTCACTTGATCTTCCGGATGGTTTGGTGACATCCAAAGGAGAGAGAGGAGGAAAGCTCGGGAGAAGCTCAGAGGGCCGGTGGGGGTTGGGGAACACGATCCTGAGTCCCACAGCTGCAAAGAGTTTGGGCTGCAAGTAGCATCTTCATATGTGAAAAATCATTTAATTTCAGAGGGTGGGGAGTGGGTGACACGGTCCCCTGAAAAGACCCATCTTTGTTTAAAATTTCAGAACTGCCCTAGCTCCTCCCTCTAAAACAGAAGGCTGAGTTTCCTAGAAGGCAGAGTCTGAGAAGTCGCGAATTGGACAGCCTCATTATTGCAAGTGGCAGGGGACAGAGCTGGGGCTGAAGCAGGGTCCCCGACCTGGAGACAGCCCCCCACCTCCCTTTCAGGAGCAGAGACCCCCTCCTCTCCTCAGCAAACCGTCCTCTAGTCCTCAGCAAAGGGGAACATTCAGTTCCACCCACCCTTTTTCCATAATTGTTCTCTCCCTTTGTCTTTTCCTTCTTACGATGGATTTTCTGAAAGGTGGTGAATTTCTAGACCTGAAGGCAGAAGCCACCTGTAACATCACCTGTCCGTGGATGGTGTCTGAAGGCACGAAATCCCACCAGCTCTTGCTTCATGCTCTTGCTTCTACCAGTAATATCTTTTTCTCTTTTTTTGCTTTTTCTGTAAACTCCTATTCATCCTGTAAGACCCTATCATCCATCCTTCCAGCCACTCATTCCTTGATTCAAAGAAGTATTTCTAGACTTCCAGGTGTGATTCTGGGTTTTGAAGACACAGCTGTGAATCACAGACTCATAATCTCTGCCCTCATAGGACCCGACTTTGAGCTAAGGGAAGGGAGAGACATCAAACAAGTAACTATGATGCAGCTGAGGTCAGTGCTCTGCAGTGTGCTCTCTCTCACACCCTCCAAGAGGCTGCATTCCTTTCCTGGGGCCGCTCTAACAAATGACCCCAAACTCGGAGGCTTCTAACAACATCTATCCTCTCTCATGCAAGAGTCCAGAAATCTTCAGTCAAGGAGTCCACAGGGCTGAGCTCCTTCTGGAGGTTTCTAGAACCTGTTCCCTGCCTCTTCTGGCGCTTGCCGGCACCCCTTGGCTTGTGGCTGCATCACTCCAGTCTCTGCCTCTGTTGTCACATCATCTCCTCCGTGTGTGGTCAAATGTTCCCCGGCTTCCCTGGCCATCAGCCAGGGTGATGGCCTCATCTCAAGATCTTTAACATAAATATCTGCAACAACCCTTTTTCCAAATAAAGTCACATATACGGGTTCCAGCTGGGCTTCCCAGGTAGTGGTAAAGAACCCACCTGCCAATGCAGCCGGCATAAGAGATGCAGGTTCGGTCCCTGGGTCAGGAAGATCCCCTGGAGGAGGGCATGGCAACCCACTCCAGTATTCTTGCCTTGAAAATATTGCATGGACAGAGGGACCTGGTGGGCTACAGTCCATGGGTTCACAAAGAGTCAGACACGATTGAAGTGACTTAGAACGTATGGGTTCCAGAGCTTAGGACATGGACCTTTTGGCTTCCCTGGTAGCTCAGTTGGTAAAGAATCCGCTGATTCCTGGGTCGGGAAGATCCACTGGAAAACAGATAGACTGCCCACTCTAGTATTCTTGGGCTTCCCTGGTGGCTCAGCTGGTAAAGCAAGGCAGGAGACCTGGGTTTGATCCCTGGGTTGAGAAGATCCCCTGGAGAAGGGAATGGTTACCCACTCCAGTATTCTGGCAGAATTCCATGGACTGTATAGTTCATTGGGTCACAAAGAGTCAGACATGACTGAGTGACTCTGACCTCACTTTTGGGGACCCCTGTTCAGCCCGCTACAGAGGCTAAGCAGCTTCCTTCTGTAAGCAGCCTCAGTCCCACACCCACCTTGTCCCTAGTCCTGGTCATTCTCAACTTGTCATCCAGCTGACTTAGCATCTCCCCCATGGACCTGGCTCTTGGGAACACTGGGAAGTGACAGGACTGCCCCGGAAGGGCCTGTGTCTCCTGGTTAGGGCGGGGCTTCAGTCTCAAGGACTGGGGAGCCACGCGAGACCCTTCGGTCTCAAGGGTCTGGGAGAATCTGAGACACGGCTGTCTGGTGTTTCATTCGATACCCTGACTGCAGCACAGGATGCAGGAAGGCGGAGTGCGGGTCTGGGCCGAGGCCGCAGCTCCAAACCAGGAGGGGGTGATGAGGACCTAAGACAAGAGGGTCAGCTGAGGACAGGGTCACCTACTTGAGTGCATCAGCTCGTGGATGCCTTATGTGGACGCAAATTTGACTATGCGAATGGATATTTCAAACACATCCATTTGAAAGAGTTCTGATTCCAGAACTGTTTGAATTTCACATTGTACCACGTGCAGTGCCAATGTCTCTGCCAAGACAGTGCTGACAGCGGTGATGGACATCGGTTCCCTGGCCATGTGCTGGCTTCAGTATGAGAGTTTTGCAGGCTTTGCATGACTTATCTGAAAGTTATACATCCGTAACAACAGGGGCTAAGGCAACTCCATTTTACAGATGGAGAACCTGGGCCTCGAGGCATGAAGGGTGGGAGGGGCCACTACAGCATCACCTGGTATCTCTAGGTGGGATCGCTCACAATCCCACCCCTCACCAGAGATGCAGTGTGAAATGTACCATGTGACTGAGAAGTGCTTCCTGTGCGTGCTTATTCTCATATCGTTTTTAAAATTGGTATCTGTCGTCACCACACAGCTCTGTCCCTAGGAGCTCTGGCTGACTTTCACTGGAAACTGCACTTATGAATTCAAGGAGATGGGCATGGAGGGAAGGGCACTGACGGTCATGTATGAGCCTCTAAGGTCAGTGAGACTAGGTCATGCGTCCGCACCCCTGCTGCTTATTTTCCATACACCCAGCAGGGTTGGACCAGGTGGTGGCTAAGGCCCCACCTCTTGGGTCACTGGGGTCAAAGTGGAGCCCTTGGATCACAAAGGGCTGGAGTGTGTTAGCAGTTCAGATGCTTGGGCCCTGCTCCAGGTCCCTGAGTCTGGGTGTCCAGGGATGCGACCTGCACGCTCAGCAGAAAGCCGCGAGAGACAGAGGCCCCCAAATCTAAGAACTGCTGGACCATAGTTTGAAGGCTGTGCCCATAGTCAGAGTGAGTCCCGGCCTCAACCCAATGGCAGGGCGTTTGCTGACCACTGCTGATGGCCAGAGGATTTACAGAGGGGAAGCTGGACTCAGTCTGACCTGGGGGTCGTTGTGGGTCCTATTTCCTAAAGGAGCATCAGAGAAGGGCTGGGATTTACTTGGTAGCTCACTTTCCTTCATCCTGGAGGGCGGTGGTTCTGCTGCTACTTCCAGCTGGCGAGATGCTTCTCCTTAGACAAGGGACCCCCGTCCCCACTGCGGTCCCACAATGACCCCTCCCTCATCACAGCGCCTGTGCCGACTTGTTGTGTTTAATTTGCCCATCTCTCCCTCCAGGCTGTGAGCTCTCAGGTGGGAAGCACTGTCCCCCATGCCTAGCTCAGGACCTAAGTATGTGCTTATGGAGACGTGCTGCGGCTAAGCCCACATCCCTTCAGCCCACGTGGTGGTTGGCTGCCCTTCAGTGGAGTTTCCATGCACGCCAACGTCTCATTATGAGCACCTCTGACCAGGTCTCAGGGCTTCCTCTGACCACAGGGTGTGGGGCATGGCCAGTTCAGGGATGCCCGAGAAGGCTGGAGAATTAACACCTCCAGAGCAGACCCTCAGCCAACGTGGAAGGGGCATGGTTGACCTGGTAGACAAGTCCCTATTTTCCTCACCCTTTGCTGGCATCATTGGAAGTTGAGTTCTACACATCTTGTGGTCCAAGGGCTCCACTTTGACCCCAGTGACCCAAGTGTTGGGGCCTCTGCCAACCCCTGGTCCAACTCTGTTGGGTTTATGAAAAGTAAAGAAGCAAAGCCCAGTGGGGGTGCAGGTGTATGATTTAGTTTCAGTGAGTTAGAGGCTCATACATGACCCTCAATGCCCTTCCCTTCATGCCCATCTCCTTGAGTTCATAAGAAGGTCCAGACTGGGGTTGGGCTTCAGTTGGCATGGAAACCCCTCATTGTCACAGGCCTTACTGGCTTTTCTCTCCTAGTGGTAGGCCACACAGTGCCCTCCACAGGTGTCTACATCCTAATCCCTGGAACGTGTGAAGATGTTACGTTACATGGTAATCAGGACTCTGCTGGGGTGGTGAAGGTTACTGGTTTAAGATTTGGACATTAACCTGAATTATCTAGGTGGGTCTCAATCACTGGGGTGGGGGGAGCAGCTTCCCTGGTGGCTCAGTGGTAAAGAATCTGCCTGTGATGCAGGATACCCGGGTTCAAACCCTAGATTGGGAAGATCCCCTGGAGAAGGAAATGGCAATCCACTCCAGTAGTCTAGCCTGGAAAATCCCATGGACAGAGGAGCCTGGTAGGCTATATAGTCCACGGGGTCACAAAGAGTCAGACATGACTGAGAGACTAAACGACAACAACAACCACCAGAGTCTGTAAAAGCAGAGGTTTCTCCAGCTGGGGTCAGAGAGATGCGGCAGAAGAGATGACAAGAGTGGATAGGACTTAATGTTCTGGGTGCAGGACCCAGAGAGAGGCTGCTGGGAGGTCAGGGTGGGCCCAGCCAATAGCCACAAGGAAACAGAACCTCAGTTCTACAAGGAACTGGATTCTGCTGACACCTGAAGAAGCCTGGAAGCTTCCAGAGCCTCTGACGAGAGCCCAGCCAGCAACACCCTGATTTTGGCCTGTGAGGCCCAGAGAACCAGCAGCATCCGCCCGACTTCTGACATCCGGCTCCCTGAGATAACACGGGGTGTGATAGCGGTGGGGCGTTGCTATGGCAGCGGCAGGAGACAGCCTTCCTCCTCCTCCCCTGCCCGCTCACCATGCTTCCTGGGCCCACTTGCCCCCGAGGCCTCAGCTCAGGGTCTGCTTCTGGGGGAACCCTAAGCAGAGAAGAGCTGCCACATCAGGGCTGAGAAGACCACTCTGACCTGGGAACGAAGCCCTCAGCACACCTTGACTGGTGCCCTCGTGCTAATGTCCCTTCCAGGGGCCGCGAGTTAGAGGGGGAACCAGGCGGGGGCTCGTGGGCTCCCATGTGGGTGGGGGAGGCAGAGGAGACCCAGGCCCACAGGCGAATGCACGGGAGGTCAGCTGCCGAGAGTGTACTAGAGACAGAGGCGACGCACTGGGGCTGGGACTTTGCATGGGGACCCTCAGCCGGCGGAGAGCCTCACCTCTGGTGAGCAGCTCTGGAGGCTTCCTGAGCTCCACCTGCCATCTCGGCTCCAGACGAAAGGTCGGTGAATTCTTGCTTTTTCCGCAGCTTGTAATCTTCCATTCTCTCACCTGAAAGTGAAAGTCGTGCAGTCATGTTCGACTCTTTACCACCCCATGGACTGCAGCCCGCCAGGCTCCTCTGTCCCTGGAATTCTCCAGGCAAGAATATAGGAGTGCAGTAGCCGTTTCCTTCTCCAGGGGATCTTCCCAACCCAGGGATCACACCCAGGTATCCTGCATTGCAGGCAGATTCTTTACTGTCTGAGCCGCCAGGGAAGCCCAAGAATACTGGAGTGGGCTGCCTATCCCTTCTCCAGGGGATCTTCCTGATTGAGAAATTAAACCAGGGTCTCCTGCATTGCAGGTGGATTCTTTACCAGCTGAGCTACCAGGGAAGCCCATATAACACACAATGATCAAGGTGGGTGTTTGAAGGACTGACACGGTGCTGGGAAGGGGCCAGGTGCTGGGGTGCAGAGATGAGCAGGACACACCTGCTCTCAGGTGTGCTGTTTACCAGCCCCATGGTTCACCCTGGGAAGGGCTTCGTGTGCATGAGGAAGGCACAATTTCCATCACACCCCACACACCGATGAGGGCAGTACCCCAGCTCTGCCTGCATCTGCTCAGCCCTGCTTTCTTGTAAGTGTCAGGAGAAAGGGAAGCCTAATAAGAAAGAGTAAACATTAAAAGGCCACTAAAAATGGTTAAAGGTCCACATTAGGAAAGAAACCCATCCCACACAAAGCGCTGTACGCATGCAGTGAGTCCTACAGACGTGGGTGCTAAACTGGGTGCTTTCCAAGGAGCTGAGAGGTTTGGTTTCTGAGTCCGAAGTGCACTGGTCTATATATCAGAACATGTTTCTTCTTCTCCTTTTTTTTATTATTTAAAGCGATGGTATATTTTGAAACAGATGATGACAATCAAAATTATTTTCTACTGGATTTTTACTACCACCTGAATTAACTGCCTATTTATTGGACCATAACCATAACAATATATATTTATATATAGTTTTTCATATTTCCACATGTATATATTTCATATTTCCTAGTCATCCTGTGCATGCTGTGTCCTAAGTCGCCTCAGTCGTGTCTGACTCCTTGTGACCCCATTGACCATAGTCCGCCAGACTCCTCTGTCTATGGGATTCACCAGGCAAGTGAGTTGGCATGCCCTTCTTCAGGGGATCTTCCCGACCTAGGGATCGAACCCAAGTCTCTTTTGTCTCCTGCCCTGGCAGGTTCTTTACCATTAGCGCAGATTATTTACCATCTGAGCCACCGGGAAGCCAAGGTGGCTTCAGGGTGGTTTTGGGGGACAAGGCAAGGATAAATAAATACATAAAACATCAAAAAATTAAATCCCCTTAAATAACCATTTGAAAACGCTGACATCATTGGCCCCGTCCCCAACTAAGAGCATGTCTGGCTCGCTGCTGGCAGGGCTTCCTTGTGGAGGGCACCATACCCTGTAGGGTCTTCAGATGCTGCAGCCTTCTCTCCTCGTGGTCCTGCATGACCCTCCCAATCTGCTGGTAATATGCCTGCACAAGCCGACCGATGCCAGGGCTGGTCACGTAGACACTCTCCACGGCTGCCTCCATCAGCGTTCTCTGTGGGCAGGAGGAGAAAGTCTTAGTGGAGGGCACACACAGAGCCAGCTATGGCCAACACAGTCCTGGCTCCTACAGTCCGTTTACTCTCAAACTTGGCTGGTCCAGAGCAGGTGGAGAGTACCTGGCTGGTTTAAACCAGCATTGATAATCTTATTTTCCTCGGTCAGGGATGGTCTGATGCTGGGTGTATGACCCAGTTCTGACCAATGAGATGCAATGTTAGGGAGAGTCTACTGAGGGCCTCCCTTTCCCCAACATTAAGCAAAGCCTTGGTGAGGGTGATAGACTTTGCTGTTTCCTTCTTCTGGCCAGGACAGAGTGATGTCTGGAGCAGCAGTAGCCATTTTGAGACCATGAGGCAACAAAACCAACACCAAGAATGATGGATCAGAAAGAAGGAGGCTTAGTCCTTGGTTACATCACCGGTCCTCTGTGCCAGCCTGGAACCATCTACCTCCACATTTCTTGTTATGTGAGATCAGTAACTTCTACTTATTTAAGCACAGATTTCTGTCACTTGCAGTTATATGCAGTCCTCAATGACACACCTCCGGCCCCAAAGCAGAACAGAGAAGAAATGCTGGGATGCCCCATCACTGGGGACATGTTGGTTGGGCACTCATAAAGTCATCACCTTTTACCTCATAAGATGATGGGCAACAATCAGGTTCGAGTCCCCATTTCAGCAAACATTTATTGAATGGCTTCAAGCTTTGGGCAAGAAAAAAAAAATGCCCGTTCATTATTGTTGAATGATTCGTTATGTTTGTAGGGCTGAGAAATACACCCTGACATGCTGGCGTGGATGGAAGCTATGGAGGTGAGGAGGGTTGCAGCTCAGGACGCAGAGGAGATGAGAGCCCGTCTCCTCACCCCTAAGTCCTGCTCTCCCCTTACTGCGGCTGCTTCTCTCTCCCTCTCCATCCAACATTCATATCTGACTCTGCCCCCAAGGACTCTGAGCTCTGGCCTTGCACTTCCGGTCAGGAGCTCCCACTAACAGCCAGTGGCCTTCCTTGGATTTCATTAGCACATGTAATGCAGAAGACAGGAAATCCCTCTTCTCCCCTCTCAAGTCAGCAAACCCACCTGCACATCATACCTTCTGTCCCTCTAGCCTCCTGCCACAGGGGGGCGGTGTCCACCCTTCTGCTTTGCAGCCCTCCTCCCTTCTCCAGGGTCTCAGTCCTGGCCACCCTCCTCTCTTCCTCTTAAGTTTTTCCGGCTGGAAAGTCAAGTCAAGTCAGCAGACACATTTGCTCTAGAATCTCCGATGTTTCAGCCCTCTCTCAACCCCCTTGGCACTGCCTGCGTCTCAGCTCCTATCCAGTACCACTTCTCAAGGTTAGCGTGTCCTCTCCCAGGAGACGGTAAGCTCCCTGAAGGCAGCAGCGCTGCTGCCTGGCTATCCTGTCCCAGCGCCTGCTGCAGGGCCCGAGGCCAAGGGGCCCTGGGTACCGAGGCCCAGCAAAGAGCATCCTTCCAGACACCGGGCCCACGTTCTTTCCGGTGGGTGTGTGTCTGGTAGGGGTCCATTATCTAACCCTGACTCAGAATCCCTTGGAGAAGCCAAGGACAATATATGCCACCCTTGTGTTTCATTCTGTTTTCACGTAATGACCATGGATTAGGTCAGAGTTGTAAGATTTTAGGGGAGGGAAGAGACTCTCCCGGCATCACTAGCCCTGAAGTCTGGATGAGGAAGTGTGGCAGACATCGGAGATCTGGAACGAGATGAGGTGTTTCAGAATTGAGGGTCCAATCTCTCTGCTGTGTAGGTGAGTGACTTTCTGTAAACGAAGGGACTCAAGGAAGTGCCCTCGAGGGTCCTGGCACATCCCAGGTGGGTCTGCTGCCAGCCCAGATCTAAAACACCTCCTGTGGGTACCAGCCACAGACTCTCTCTGCTGAGACCCGCAATACATGGGTTGTATTCCTATAGCTTGGGAGAGGAGGCAGGCAAGGAGAAACCAAGCACGTGCTGGTCATTCCAGGCACGACCAGCCTCCAGTCCCAGCCACTCACTGAGGCTGGGAGGCTTTAAGCATGTCTTCTGCCCAGTGAAACTCCTCAGTCTTTCCACCTGAACAATGGGAAGAAAAATTATCCTTTCCAGGCAAGGGCTATGGTAAGAGCCCAGTGAGATGAGGAAGTCAAAGAATGCCCCCCCCAACCCCCTCTGTTGACTCAGAAGGGTGATGCCCACGTCACTTCTTACGAAGGCAGTTTTCACTCCTGTGGTTTGTCATAACAGTCAGTGCAAGGAGAGAATCACTGGCTACTCAGGTCAGACTGATGTAGGCAGCAATGGTCAGCCAATGGGGACAACTCCACCAGCGCTCAGGTTCCCACAGAGGTGGCCAAGGGCAGGGACGGCCTGCCCCCAGGAGAGGGACTTCGGCTCAGACTCTGTTATCTGCCACTGACCCACTGGGAGGCTCTGGCTAAAATGACATTTCTCTTGGGGCCGCTGCAAGCACCGAGCTGGTGCTCAGAAGGACGGGAGACAGGGCCGGGCAGCTGGCGGAAATCCTCACTGCTCCACGGGGCAGGCATTTCCTCTTACAGGCGGGAAAAGGCGGCTCAGAGGCAAAGAGCTCTGCAGGGCCTGAGGCTCCCGGGCGGCCCGGCTGCTGCTCCGGTTGATCCCTCCTCTCGTTTGCCCCTGACCCCGCCTCTAGTCCCCCAGGGGCTGGGGCAGCTCCGCACCTTGAAGTCGTCCATGTCCTTGGCCCGGCTCCTGGAGGCCACGTTCCGCGCGTGGCCCAGCAGCGCCTGCCCGATGGCACGCTCCGCGTGCTGCTGCAGGAGCTGCCCGACCTCCTGGGCCTCAGCCAGGAGCTGCTGCTGAAGCTGCAGGCGTGTCTGCTGTGCCTCCTCCTCCAGCCTGCTGGCCTCCTCCACCACACGTGCCTCCTGGAAAAGTCGGGCAGGGAGAAGACTGCCTGTCACCTGCATGGACGCTCTGTGTGTGTGTGTGAGGCACTCAATCGTGTCCGACTCTTTGCGACCCCATGAAATGTAGCCTTCCAGGCTTCTCTGTCCATGGAATTCTCTAAGCAAGAATATTGGAGTGGATTGCCATTCCCTGCTCCAGAGGATCTTCCTGACCCAGGGATTGAACCCTGGTCTCCTGCATTGCAGGTAGATTCTTTACCGTTTGAGCTCCAGGGAAGTCAGTGGATGCTCTGGTCAGGACCAAACCAGGAGGAGGGGTCAGCCCTGGCTGGGGTCCCAGGAAGGTTGGAGAAGGGGTAGGAAGTGGAACTAGGCTGGCAAAAACTTGTACACAGTGGATGAGCCTGGGGATCTTGACGATCCCTTTGGGCATTTATTGAGTACCAACAGTGTGCCCAGGGCCATCCGTGGCTTTTTACAAGTACAAGAACTTACTCATTCACCCCAAACACTTTGAGACCTGAACACTAGTAGTGATGAGGACACAGAGGTGCAGAGATGCTGAGTAACTTTCTAAAAGTCACACATCAGAGAGGATCTTAGTCACATCTGAGTCTGGGAGTAGTCTGGGACATCATGGAAGCCAACACAGGGCCCATGGGGAGTCCGTCTCTTGAAGGAATAGGAGTTGGAGAAGGAGGTTGGGGAGTCAGAGGTAGGGCCGGAAGTGCTGCCTGCTTCCCACCAAGTCCTCCAGGGCCGAGAAAAAGACAGAGAGCCTGTCCTTCACTCGTAGGTCAAAAACCATCAGCTGCTCATACAGCTCAGTGGCTAGAGGAGACCTGGAGTCAGCCTGTTTGGGTTTAAATCCAAGCCCTGCAATTCAGTCTTTCTTTAGATTTGTTAAGCCCTTAAAACAGACCACACAGCCCTCTTCTCTCAACCCCCGATGATGACCATACCTATCTGTGTTCTGACTTCTTGTGCAACTTTAGTATAATTGTCATTATCATGTACACTGCAAGCTTTGGGCATACTGGGCACCCCCAACAGGGGGTACCTATTGTGCCATTGTCCCCACCCACAACAATATGGGAGCAGGATTTCTTTTTAAAAATGTATTTATTTACTTGGGGGTTTCCCTGATGGCTCAGTGGGTAAAGAACCTGCCTGCAAAGCAGGAGACATAGGAGAGCAAGTTCGATCCCTGCGTTGGGAAGATTCCCTGGAGGAGGAAAATGGCAACCCAGTGCAGTAGCTTTGCCTGAAAAATCCCATGGACAGAGAAGCCTGGTGCGCTACAGCCCAAGGGGTCGCAAAGTGTCAGACATGACTAAGCAACGAAACACTCATTTAATTATTTGGCTGCACCAGGTCCCAACTGTGGCACACAGGAGCCTCAGTTTTCATTGCAGCTTGCAGGATCCTTTTAGTTGAGGCATGCAAGCTCTCTGATTTTTTGTCTCAGTTGCAGCATGCAGACTTTTAGCTGAAGCACGTGGGCTCTAGTTCCCTGACCAGGGATCGAACCTAGGCCCCCACTGCACTGGGAGCAAGGAATCTTAGCCACCACCAGAGAAGTCCCCAGGACTGGGGCTTTGACTAAAACAGACTGGAACCCGGAAGCCAAGGAAGCGGCACTCCTGTTCTGGGATGGGCAGGCGGCTGATGCGCGGTCTTACCAAGGCTCTGAGCAGCTGCCACTGGTGCTCGTCCAGACACTGGGAGGAGCCCTGCTCCAGGGCGTGCTGCTCCCGCAGCTCCTGGAGAAGGCTCTTCTTCCCTGACAGCCTCATCTGGGTCAGGGTGGTGATGGCGCTGCCGCGGAGCGCCAGCCTCCGGAGAGCTGAGCGCAGGATCAGTTCATGCCCCTGCAGGATGTGCTGAGTGGACCTTTGGAGACAGTGGGGAGGAGGTTGCGGGCGGGTGGTCAGTGTTCCTGGCTTAACTGAGTGTGGTGGTTAATTTTATGTGTGAGCTTGGCTGGGCCATGGGCTGAATGGACAGCTGATCAAATATCATTCTGAGGGCTGCTGTGAGGGTGTTTCTGGATGAGATTAACATTTGAATAAATGAGTAAAGCAGATGGTCCTCCCTAAAGTGGGTGGGCCTTGTCTAATCAGTTGAAGATCTGAAGAGCAGAAAAGGCTCACTTAACCACAAGTAAGGGGGAACTCCTCCTGCCTGACCGCCTCGAGTGGGACATGGTTTTTCTTTGTATTTCATTCTCTCTGTACTTAAACTGGAACATTGGCTTTTCCTGGGTCTTAAGACTGCTGACCTTCAGACTGGATGTCACACCACTAGCCCTCCTAGTTCTCAGGCCTTTGGACTTGGGACTGAAATTACATATTGGTTATCCTGAGTCTCCAGCTCGCCTGCTGTGATCTTGTGACCTCTCAGCTTCTCTATACCTGTACCTATGCATGCACGTTAAGTTGCTTCAGTCGTGTCTGACTGTTTGCCACTCTATGGACTGTAGCCCGCCAGGCTCCTGTGCCCATGGGATTCTCCAGACAAGACTACTACAGCGGGTTGCCACACCCTCCTCCAGGGGATCCTCCCGACCCAGGGATTGAACTTGCTTCTCCTACGTCTACTGTATTGGCAGGGAAGTTCTTTACCACTAGTGCCACCTGAGAAGCCCACCTATACCTTTATCTGTATCACCTCTACTGTATCTTCTATTGGTTCTGTTTGAAGAATCCTGACTAATACATCGACCTACTAAGAAACATCCCAAATAGTTATGCCCCACAGGGAACCTTTCCAGAGGCACTAGGTTAAAATTATTCCATCTTCTGCTGCCCATCCTCTTAGATGTGGGTGCACACTGAGTTATAGTCAGTCATCTGTCCTTTGATTAACCTTTTTAACTTTATCACATTCTGCCTCAAGTCTCAGATGCATATATACAGTTGCCTTCAGTACATATTCACTCAAATTTCTTACATAACTCTCAAAATTAACACACTCAGAGCTGAAGTCATGAACTATTTTTGAGTTCCTATCTCAACGAGTCAAGAAGGAAACTTTGGTTTAGAGAGGCTCGACATTTGGTTTTATAACAAGATATTTTCTTACAGCCTGAAAGTGAACAGAGAACTGTCAGTCAGTTTACCAAGTAGGAGAGAACCAGCAAACACTCATAAGAATAAGGAATCACCCCTTGCAAAGACCTAACTTTGAATCAGCTAAATTCACCAGTGGAGTGGTTGATCTGCCACTGTCTGAAATCCCTGTTGGAAGTAAGATAACTCCTCTCTGGAGAAAGATCCCATCACTCAGAGTCCTAAATTATGGCTATAATTTTTCAATAACACTGTCTAGCATTCAATAAAAATAACCAGACTTGCAAACAGATAAGAACTCACCAAAAATAAAGAAAAAAAAAAACAGACAATAGAAGCATACCAACAAGATACTGAATATTAAAATAGCTATAATGAATATGTTCAGGAAATTAAATGATAAGATGAATTTTATAAGATAACTGGAAACTATGACAAAAATAAAGCGGAAATTCTAAAACTAAAAAAGCAGTAACCAGCATTAAAAATTCAGTAGATGGGTTGAACATCAGATAAGACACAACTGAAGACAGTGTGAAGTGGAAGAGAATCAAAATGAGTTATCTAGACTGAACTACAAGGAACAAAAATATAGAATAGCATGTAAGAGACAAATAACCTAAAGTCAAATATCTAATAAACATAAAATTGCATTCCCAGGAAGAGTAGGGAGCGAATAGGCAGAAGGAATATTTAAAGAGATAAAGATTCAGAATTTTCAAAAACTGATTAATGATAGCAAATGACATATTCAAGAATCACTACAGATTTATTAAAAACAAACAAACAAGAAATGCACAAAAACCCACATCCATGTTTAGGCATATTATAATAACTGATGAAAACCAAAGAACAAAAGAAAATCTTAAAAGCAATCAGAAACAACTGAAATCAGAAGACAAAAGATTATCTTCACAAGCATTTAAAAGATAACTAAACTAGGATTTTACACTCAATGAAAACATTCCTCAAAAATGGAGATAGACATTTTCAGCCAAACAAAAATCTAAAAATATATGTCACCAGCAAATCTAAAAGAAATAGAAAGTGAAAGTCGTTCAGTCATGTCTGACTCTTTGTGACCCCATGGACTGTATAGTTCCATGGAATTCTCCAGGCCACAATACTGGAGTGGGTAGTCTTTCCCTTCTCCAGGAGATCTTGCTCTTCCCAACCCAGGGTTCGAACCCAGGTCTCCTGCATTGCAGGCAGATTCTTTACCAGCTGAGCCACAAGGGAAGCCCAAGAATACTGGAGTGGGTAGCCTATCCCTTCTCCAGCAGATCTTGCCGACCCAGGAATCAAACCAGGGTCTCCTGCATTGCAGGCGGATTCTTTACCAACTGAGCTATGAGGGAAGCCCATAAATTAAGCAGAACCTTCATGCAAAAGGAAATACTTCTAGATACAAACTTAAAGATGCAGGAAAGAATCAAAAGCAACATAGAGTGTAAATTCAAATGAATTCTGTCTGCATAAACCAAAAATAGTATCTTGTGGAGTTGCAAATATAGAAAGATGTATGCAAAATACCCAATAAGAAAAGCATTTCTCCTCTGTAAGGGGGAAATGAATGGAAATAAAGCATTCTACTATCCTGAAAGAAAGAATATATTAATGTATGTTAGATTTTGGCACACAAAGGATGCAATTCAAAATCTCTGAACCATTAAAATCACAGTTAAAGAATATATAACTCATAAGCCAAATTAGAGAGAGAAAATAGAAGATAATAAAACACCTAAACCAAAAGAAGGTAAGAGAGGATAGGAAAAGGAACATAAAGCAGGTTGGAAAAGGATAAAACAAACAGTAAGGAGATAGATTAAAAATTCAAATATATTACCATAAAGTTGTACATTAAATATAAGTGGACTAAACTTTAGTACTATTAAAAGACATAGTTTTTGAGACTAGATAAATCTTCCAATTGCTCACTACTGTCCTTAATTTGCTCACCAGATTCTCCCTACTTGTTTCCGTCTCCTTCTGATACCTCCTTTGTATTATCCAATAATATAGCTATCCACATGCTTCTTGATATATACACAGAATAATTTCCTGGAAAGGACTGGGCAACTAGAAAATTAGCTATATCCAAATAATTTTTCTTATGTAAAATTAGGAAAAAGAAATATTTTTCAGGAAGCTGAAAAAGTAATACCACATTAATAACTATAGCAGAATATTTTAAAATATAAAATTTATTCATAAATGGGGAATGACTGAAAATGGGCAAAAGTGGTCTTTTTTGGAGTGATGGAAGTATTTTACAATTGGATCATGGTGATGGGTGCAGAAATCTTAAAATTTACTAAAAATCATTGAACTGTACTCTCAAAAATAATGTCTGTAAACTATACCTCATGAAAGATGTTTTAAAAGTTTCTGTGAAAGACAACTTTGTGAAGTAGGTATTGTTAGACCCATTTTATGGATGAGAAAATTAAGGGTAAGAACTAATTCATGTGCCCACGCCAAGTCTGACTTCAACCTGTCATACATGGCACTCTGCTATCACTGTTTTCATATTTATGTTTACAATTCGGTTGTTCTCAAAACCACACTATACGGGAGGCCCAGGGGAACGGGAGTTAACTTACAGATGAGGACACGGAGGCTAGCATGGAGTATCACCCAGGACACACGGCCCCCCGCCCTACACAAAGTTGTACTCACTCTTCACTGAGGCTGCCAAGTTGGCCCAGGACTCGGTGGACGATGTTCTCGTGGTCATCCCTCAGGTGTGTCTGCAGCACCGTGGACAGAGCATATTCCTCCATCCACACCTACACCCCACGACAGAGGGACAGGGGTCAACCTCAAGTTCATTTCACCCATCTTTGCTTTGTCGGATCATACTTTTTGTTTCTTATTTTGAAAAACCCTTTTCTCTTTTGATTTAATTACTTTTTCTCTTACACGCTAGGTCACTTCAGGCGTGTCTGACTCTGTAATCCCATGGCCTGTAGCCCACCAGGTTCCTCTGTCCATGAAGCTTTCCATGCAAGAACACTGGAGTGGGTTGTCACTTCCTACTCCAGGAATTGTCCCAGCACCATTTCTTATATAATTTATCTTCTTATGACTGGCCTGTCATGCCACCTTGTCTGATATAGTTTCCATATGCACATGAATCTCATTCCAGGCTCTTTCTTTAATTCTGTGGGTCTGTCTGTACCAAAACATCACACTTTAAGTCCTGCTGTTTATAACAAGAGTTCATAGCTGCTAGAGCACATCTTCCCATATTCTTTTGTACAAAACTGTCTTAGCTATTCTTGGTTCCTTTTCTTCACATATGAATTTTAGGGTTTGTATATCAAGTTTGGGAAATAGCTTTTGGAGGATTCATTTTGTAATTAGATTCAATTCATAGACTTATTAGTAGAAATTGAATTTTCTTATCTAAGAAAAAGCCTTTTTCTAAATCCTTTATCCCTTCAATCACATTTTATAAACTTCTCCACTGGACTGTGTCACTCAGTCATGTCTGACTCTTTGCAACCCCATGAATAGTACCAGCCAGGCTTCTCTGTCCATGGAATTCTCCAGGCAAGAATACTGGAGTGGATTGCCATTCCCTTCTCTGGAGGAACTTCCCAACCCAGGGATTGAACCCTGGTCTCCTGCCTCACAGGCAGATTCTTTACAGTTTGAGCTACAGGGAAGTCTTCTCCATTAAGCTCTTATAAACACTGGTCAGATTTATTTTTAGGTACCCCGTAGCTTTTATTCTAAAGGGGATCTTTATGTTATCACGACTGTTCTCTTTAACTGCTTTGAAAGTTACCTGTTCTATTTCTATTCTATCTACATTTAAAAATTTTAACATATATTCCTGATTTCACAAATTCAAAGTTAATCAACATTTCTTTTACCTTAGGATTCATGATTGTCAGCACTTCTGAAAATTTCTTATCCATTATCAGCTTCAATATTATCTCTCTTTCATTCTCTCCATTCTCTCCTTTGAGAAATTCCTAGAACACTAAGGAAGTTGCCCCAGGACTTTCACATTCTATTCCCATGCCTCCTAACCTCTCATATTTTCCATCTCTTTAGCCCTCCATGCCATATTCTGAACTACTTTTTCACCTTTATCTCCTAGTTCACACATTGTGTCAACAATATTGAATTTGATATTTAACTTATCCATTAAATTTCTGTTTTCATGATTATAATTTTCATTCATAAAAGTATGTAGTTTTTAAATATATCCCCTTTTTATATCATGTCTTGTTTTTATGCTAGTAATTCCTCTTGGTTGTTTTATTTTCCCCATTATTTCAAACATATTGCCTTTATAAGTGCTCTCTAATAGTCTCTTCATCTGAATTTCTTGGTGCTTGTGGTCTGAACTTGGTGCTTGCTGTATATGCTGGCTCTCACTTATGGCAGAGTGTTCCTTGTGTGTTGCATAATTCTGGATATTAGCTCATCTTCAGTGTGGCTTTATCTGTGAAAATCCTGTGAGGTCCCAGCCCACACTAATGCACTAAAAAGAATAGCAGAAACTCAAATCTAAATCTGTCTCCAAAGCTCAAATATTTTCTAGGTCCACCATGCACCTCCCAAGCTCACTCAGGAGAAACAAGCGCTCAGAAACATGCAGCTAGACTGTGTTACACCAAGGGCTCTATCTTTAAGGTGAGACTCCTTCACTTCTCCTACATCTGTAGTTTCTTTCTGGAGATGGCCATGCCATGCTGCATGCAGAATAAGGACAAAGCATAGAGGCTTCCTTGGTGGCTCAGTAGTAAAGAGTCTGCCTGCAATGCAGGAGACCTGGGTTCAGTCCCTGGGTCAGGAAGAGCCACTGGAGAAGGAAATGGCCACCCACTCCAGGATTCTTGCCTGGAGAATCCCATGGGCAGAGGAGCCTGGCAGGATACAGTCCGTGGGGTCGCAAAGGGTCAGCCATGACTGAGCGACGAACACTTTCACTTTCACAGAGGCCTTGAGAGTGAGTGAGCAGCTTAGGCTTCAGCTCTCTGGGCCTTGTGATCTAAAGCACTTATACTTCATCACACAAAATCACAGTGTGTTAGAACTGTTGGTTAAAGCCAGTCTCTGGTGGTGTTCTGTGAGAACTCTACAATAACCTGTCAAAAATCAGAACACTCTAGAAAATTTGACACAGCCTAGGTTCCCTAAAAGGTAAATTAACACTGTCACTAAAGCACATGGGGGTCTTTGGTGTGCGTTTTGAAAAGACAGATAAAGCCAGGAACAGGATCCAAAGACGGTCAAGAGTACAGAGATCATCCAACCAGATGCTGCCCAAAGTGGTCACATCATTTCTCTAACATTATTGAAGGCAAGCTCATGCATGTTTGAATTTAGAAGCAAAGAACTGCTTCCCTGGGCTAGAGGTGTGGACCCTGTTAAGTGCTACTGGGTCATTTTGTGGTTTCCAACATGGTTACTGTTGTTTCAAAGTTTCATTTACTAAGGAGAGAACGGGAAAAGGAACCAGTCAGCACATGCCTGGTACCTGTTGGGTGTTTTGGAACATTTTCCTATAAATGAAAAGAAAGAAAGAAAGTGAAGTTGCTATTCGTATCTGACTCTTTGCAACCCCATGGACTGTAGCCCACCAGGCTCCTCCATCCAAGGGATTTTCCAGGCAAGAACACTGGAGTAGGTTGCCATTTCCTTTTCCAGGGGCTCTTCCCAACCCAGGGATCGAACCCATGTCTCCCTCACTGCAGCCAGACTCTTTACCGTCGGAGCCACCAGGGAAGCCCTCCTATAAAGGAGGTGGGTTTAGAAGTGAGGCAGGAGGTGAAGTCAACATCTAAGGCAAACACTGGCGTGCTGCGGGGAGGGAGGCACTGCAGGTTTAAAAGCACGGTCAGAGAAGGTCTCAGGGTGAAGGTGGCTTGGGAGAAAGTCCTTAATCAGGACAAATGAGGCAGGAGCACTGGGGCTCTAGAGGCATACAAGGATACCAGGGAGGCTGGAGTGGAGTGAGAGGGGAGACAGCGGGGAGAGAGAGGGAGGAGGTCAGCTCCTGACATGTGGGGCCGTACAGGGCAGGATAAGGACGCTGGCTTTTATGCTATGTGAAATGAGAAGGGGATTCTGAGCAGAAAAATGAATTGATGTGACATAGTATCTTTTATCAGCCTAATGTGCCAGTGATTATGAAATGCACAGTTATTTTAAGTCCCATGCAGAGAGAAAAATCACTGCCAATTAAATTAAGAAGCATCTCAGTTTTAGAGATGTTAAAATGTGACTAAATCTGCATTTTAAAAAGGAGTGGGATATACGTTCCCTCTGGAGCAGGGAGGGCTCAAGATGGCAGAACAGGAAGACCCTGAGCTCACCTCCTCCCACGGGCACATCGAAATTACAACTATTCACAGAGCAGCTATTGTTGAGAATGACCTGAAGAGCAGCAGAAAAAAATCGACAACCAATGGTACAAAGAAGAATGGGAAGTTGCTGTACAGCACGTGGAGCTTAGCTGTGATGACCTAGAGCGGTGGAAGGGGGTGGGTGGGTGGAAGGCTCAAAGGGAGGAGATAACGTACACCAAATGGCTGATTCCCATTACCGTACAGCAGAAACTAGACAACATGGTAAGGCAGTTATATTCTAATTGAAAAAACGCCAGATTAAAAAAAAGAAGAAACCACAATGAGAAGGGTAAGGGGACACGGTCATGGTATAGCCAAGTCCCATAATTACAGGTGGGGGACCCCCAAACAGGAGGATAATTACCATTGCATTGGTTCTCCCCAAACAGTAAGTGAGGGGGCCAAAGCTCCCCAGCCCAGGAGTCCTGCACTAGGAAGATGAACCCTAAGAAGGTTTGGCTTTGAAGATCTGCAGGGCTTATATTCCAGAGAGCCAAATGACCATGGGAAACAGAAATCCATCCTCAAAGCCTGCATACAAAATCTCACGAGATCCAGGACTCAGAGCAGAAGCAGACATTTGAAAGAACCCTGGGTCAGGTCCACCTGATGATATTAGAGAGCTCCCCAGAGAGGCAGGAGGCAACCAGAGCTCTGTCTGGGGACAGAGTCACTGGCAGTAGCCATTTGAGGGAGCTCTTTCTACCGTGAAAGCGGTAAAGAATTTGTCTGCAATGCCTGCAGACAAGACCCAGGTTCGATCCCTGGGTTGGGAGGATCCCCTGAAGAAGGAAATGGCAACCCATTCCAGTATTCCTGCCTGGAGAATCCCATGGATGGAGGAGCCCGGTGAGTTACAGTCCATGGGGCTGCAGAGAGTCGGACACGACTGAGCAACTAACATTTTCTACCATGAGGACACATGCTCGTAAGCAGTCTTTCTGAATCCTTGCTCTGGCTTATTAGCCCAGGGATCCAGCCTTGCCCGCCAGCCTATCAGTACCAGCACTGTGACACCTCAGGTGAAGCAGCTAGCCAGACATGGACACAAGCCCACCCGCCAGCAGGCCAACTGCATTAGAACCCGCAGAGCCTCCCGCTGGCCCAGGACCTGACCCTGCCCACCAAGCGGGGGCCCCGTACTAGACCCAAGACCAGCCTTACCCACCAGTGGTCCAAGTAATATTTTTCTGGATATGTCTCCTCAGGGGCTTCCCTGGTGGCTCAGGAGTAAAGAATCCACCTTCAAACCAGGAGACTTGGGTTTGATGCCTGGGTTGGTGAGATGCCCTGGAGGAGGAAATGGCAACCCACCCTAGTATACTTGCTTGGAAAATTCCACTGACAGAGAAGCCTGGGAGACTATGGTCCATGGGGTCGTAGAGAGTCAGACATGACTGAGCACCACCACCCACCCATGTCTCCTCAAGCAAAGGAAATGAAAGCAAAAATGAGCAAACGGGACTAAATGAAACTAAAAAGATTTTGCACACTGAAGGAAACTATCAACAAAATGAAAAGGCTGCCCACTGAATGCGAGATATTTGCAAATGATGCATCCCATAGCAATAATTACCTTGGGTCCGCCTGCACAATCAGGATAATCTCCCCATCTCAAGATGCTTAACTTACTCCCCATCTGCAAAGTCCCTTTGCCACATAAGGTAACATTCACAGCTTTTGGGAATTAGGATGAGGACATCTTTGAGGCAATGTTAGGCATCTTTCTGCCTAACCCAGCAGACTGGGGAGAAGCCCACACACCTGCATTAGAATGGATCACACTTTGAGGACCACTATTCTACATCCTGTTCCAATTGTGTAACTAACAAAATCCACAATATTTAACAATTTCCCTGAGCAACTGGGCATGAAATCCCCAAGACCTTTTACCTAGAAAATAGGTGGAAAATGAATTTTATAGAATGAGTGTGTGTTTGATTTTCCATGAAGGGTTTTGTCGATCCTTTTCTTCTCATGACTAAATACTCATCTTGACCACAGAACGTTCATCTCTCATTTTCATCAACAAGGACATATGAAAGTGGGAGGGAATACGGATCTCTAAATATCTTATGGCAATTCAAGGCAATTAAACAATCAATCAGTATATTAATTTTGACATACACACTTTGAGAAAGCAGTCTTGGATCATACTTATTTAATCACTTGATGAGGTCATTAACTCTCCCGTTTGCTTCTGGCATACAAAACTCCTTTCAAAATACTTCTGCACAAACACAGGAAAATTCACAAACATGCATATACTCACAAAGTAAATGAATAAAAAATAAAACCCAGAATCTAGGCACTGTCTGACACCTGCTTAAAATAAAATATTCATAACTAGAGGTTTTTGGGTGAATCATAAGTCTTTGCCTGATAATTTGTCAGAACTGAAATTCTGAATTTTTTTCAATATCAATGTTAAGAAGCAATTTAACAGACACAGTGCAAAGGGTCTCAGTCTGCATTTGCCTGCATTACCGTGCAGCAACCATGTAGGGCATTTTGATCACATTTTTCACATGAAAGCTGAGATTCAGAGAAATTCAGCAAGTTGTACAAAATTGCAGAGTTGTGGGAGGTCAGCTAACTGGCCAAAGTCACTCAGCCCATTAATGCCATTGTTGTTGTTTTGTCTCTAAGTCATGTCCCACTCTTTGTGACCCCCATGGACTGTAGCTCGCCAGGCTTCTCTGTCCATGGAATTCTCCAGGCAAGAATACAGGAGCGGGTTGCCATTTCCTTCTCCAGGGGATCTTCCTAACCCAGGGATTGAACCTGCATGTCCTACGTTGGCAGGTGGATTCTTTACCACTGAGCCACCAGGGAAGCCCATTAATGGGGTTGTGTGCGTGTGTGCTAAGTCACTTCAGTCATGCTTGACTCTTTGAGACCCTATGGACCATAGCCCACCAGGCTCCTCTGTCTCCAGGCAAGAATACTGGAGTAGGTTGCTATGCCCTTCTCCAGGGAATCTTCCCAACCCAGGGGTCTAAGCCATTTCTCTAGCACCTTCTGCACTGGCAGGTAGATTCTTTACCACTGAGCCACCAGGGGAGCCCATTAATGCAGTTGCCCTGGTTCAAATGCAGGCATTCAGCTTCCAAGGTTAGAAGCCTGTCTGCAAACCACAACTGTCTCTAAAAGGCCTGATCCCCACTTGGGGAGCCAACATCAGAGGCACTTCAGATTCATCTGGTGAGCTTTCCAAACCACCGAGGCTCAGGTCTCCCCCTGCTTCCCCAGAGATGGCAAATAATATGGCCTGGGATCTGGGATTGGTATGAATTGGAGGAATTCATCTTCATGTACATCCCCTGGTGATCCTGTGCTAATTTCCAAAGCTGCATATTATCCCTGGAAATGCAGCAAAGTTTTCTCGAGCATTTGCTATGTCCCAGCTAGTGGGTTTTGAAGAAGGAAGTGAAATAAGAAAATCAGGACTACTGCCCTCTAGGACCTACCAGCCACATATGCAGGAGACTACTCCCGGCCACAGGACAACAGATGCAGCTGATGGCAGACTGCAGTTAACTAGAGGGAGATGTGATAAACTGGACAGGCAGGTAACTAGACCTGTGCCCACCCAGAGGGAAAGGCCCTGTGTTTGCATGGTGCTTCCATTTACTTATTGGTGGTCTGGACAGTTCCCGTTACTTTCTTTGGAATACTTCTCTCAGATGCATACACTGAGGGTTTTTTCCTAACTAATTGAACACTCAACCAAAAAAGACATGGTGTTTCTCATAACCAGCATGTAGGGGTGGGCAGTCAAGGGCTGGGACAGTCCGCCTCTCTGCCCCACCCTCCTTCATCTCTCCTTTAAGTCAAAGGAAGGCCAGCGGTCCTCCAGTCCTCCCATACCTGCTTTAGGCAGGAAGAACAGGAAATGCTAAAGAGGAAGATGTTTTCTAGCAACACGTGACCTTTGTATTAGCGAACAGAAGCTCCCTGCAGGTATGGCACCTTGTCTCACAGGCTAGAACTCTGTCAACACGGGCACTTCTAGAAACTGGGATACTGAGCATGTTAGTCTTGCATGCAGGAAAGCAAGAGAGAAAGGAAATAAGGGCATTTTCATGTGTCACCTTCGAAAATCTGAAGGTTTTAATTTTTCAAAAGTAAAATTGATGTGTATTCGCTTCCTATGACTGTTGTAACACAGCATCACAGACTCTGTGGCTTCAAACAGCACAAATTTGTAGTAGCTTATAGTTCTGGAGGTGAGTCTGGAACGAAAGGAACAGGACTGTTTTCCTTCTGGAGGCGCTGGGTGGGGGTGCAATCTGTTCCTTGCCTTTTCCAGCTCCTCGAGGGCGCTCCCCTTCCTTGGCTGATGCCCACATCCTTCCAGCCTCTGCCCAGGCCACCACATCTCCTCTGACTCGGACCCTCCTCCTTCCGTCTTAAAAGGACCCCTGCAATTACACTGGCTACTCAGATAATTCAGAATAATCTTCATGTTCCCAAATCCTTAATTTAATTGCATCTGCGAGGTTCCCTTTGCCCTGTTAGGTAACATGCTCACAGGTTCTGGGGATCAGGATGTGGGGGCATTATTCTGTCTACCACACATGTTGTTCAGTCGCTCAGTTGTGTCCGACTCTTTGTGACCCCATGGACGCAGCATACCAGGCTTCCCCATCCTGCACTGTCTCTGGAGCTTGCTCAAACCCATGACCATTGAGTCGGTGCCATTCAACCATCTCATGGTCTGTTGCCCTCTTCTCCTCCTGCCCTCAATCTTTCCCAACATCAGGGTCTTTTCCAGTGAGTCAGTTCTTCGCATCAGGTGGCCAATGTATGGTTTTAATGATGAAACAGACTTTCACTGAAAAATAGGAGTCCCCTATGTGCAGCCCCTCTCACCCCACCTCAGTCCACTTGCTTGAAGAACTACCTTCTGCCATTTACTTCTGTTCTAAAGAACAGGCTCTGCACATCATCTCCTGACTTCCTACACTGGGAGAGGAGGAGTCTGCTCTCTTCTCCCCCTCCCATCCCCGCCCACCCGGCCAGCCGGCCATTGTGAAAGGCTGGCAACCAGAATCTTGGTAAAATACTCAGCACAGGCACTCGGGGATGCTCAGTGAAAGAAATGCCTCATTATCCTTCAAAAGTTAGTGGAAAACACAGACTCTAGACCCAGTTTTACGAAATGCCACACCTGTTTTTCCTGCTCTAGGAGATCCTGGAAAAGTTTCCACTGCTGTCTCCGGAAGCGATCCGACTTCTCCAGCTGCCGAGTCGAGTTCTCCTGGGCCTCCTGCTTCAGGTATTCACACTCTGCCTGGGAGAGGTCGGTCACATGGGGGAGCGTCTGCAGGAACAGGGTGTCTGAGAACTTCTGGAACGTTTCCACGGTGCTGCGGTACAGCTCCTGAAATTGAGAGCCACAAGACGGAGTTACAAGTCATGGTCTCACCCTGGGTAGGGCCAAGGTTTCCCCATAAGACACGGAGGAAATCCAGCAAAGGGAATTGTCCGGTCACACATGTATGCACATGTATGTATGCACAAACACACACACACAGAGTCTCGGGAAACACCCGCTGCCTTCCAGCCCTCTCACCAGCACCCAGTAAGCCCCAGACCTGCCCCCCAACCCAGTGAGCCCTTACTCACTGGTATCTCCTCTAAACCGCCATCCAGATTATGTTCACAGCCCCTCCCTGATCTCCCTGCTCCCTCCATCCTCCACACTTAGGTGAGTTAGTTGCAGAAGCACAGCTCTCTCTAGTTCAAATACCTTGGAGGGCTTCTCTTTCCATTGCAATCAGAATTACCTAGCAGGGCTTGAAGGTGGTCCTGACTCATTACTCACCATTCTGCTCCTTAATCCCACCTTCCCACTCCATTCTTTTTCTAAAAATGTATCTTTTTAATTGTGAAAAATAAAAACATATAGATGATAATATATTAAACATTCTGAGCCCACCATTCAGTTTTCTTTTTTCCCCCAGATTAAAAACACTAAAACTTGCAAGTTAAGTTGGAACCCTTTCAGTTCCCTCTGCAATTCTTTTCCCCTCCCACCTAGCCTCCTCAGAATCAGCCATCCCCACGAATTTAGCATCTCTGTCTCCAATTTAGATGTCTATAATTTCACTATATGTGATGTCCACAAATGTGGCTTTTAGTGTGCCTGTTAATTCACATAAATGACATCTCATTGCATTATACAGATACTTTGCAAGCCTCTACACTTTGCCCCACCTCCAGGCACTTTCACATCTGAAATGGACTCCTCTTCATCCTGCAAAACCCCTACGAAAAAATCCCTTCTCTGTGAAGCCTTGACTGGGCCACTCAGACTAACAAGAGCATTTCTGACCCTGGGCTCCTGCAGCTCTTTGGTTAAACCCACTAGGGCATCAAAACCACAATTCATCTGTCATTCTTCCTGGACCACAACTGCCTGAGAGTGGCTGCATCATACTCTGTACCTACTTCTCACATCCTCCTAAACCAAGCACCTGACTGCAGTTTCTGAATGCATCGCACACCAACAGGAAGCAGAATGCCCAGTCTCCTTTCTCCATCTAGGAACTCCTCACAGGGTTCCAAATTCCATTTGAGGTTTCCTCTTCTGAGAGGTCTCCTGACAACAGAGCTTTTTGTGGCCACTGGTTGTTTGATTATCCTTTTCATGGACTAGACCATGAGGTTTCTCAAGAACAAAGTCTTATTACTTTAGCATCTATAGCTCCCAGAAGAGCACCTGGCAAATATCAGGTAATAATATTAAAATTGTTAACAATTACAAATTCTTACTTTGTGCCAGAGAGTGTCATAAACACATTTCTTGCATAATCTCATTCATTCTTCTAATAGTCCAATGAAGATGTTCTATTATAATTATCATTATTTTATAGACAAGGAAAGTAAGACCCAGAGAAGAGAAGTAGCTGGACATTTGTAGAGGGTGGATTCTGACTAACTGGACTATTGGATTCATGCTCTTAACTTGTATGGTATGAGGATAATTGTGGGTTTTTTTTGGAAAAAAAAATTCTTTCCATCTCATCTGGTGTACCTAGCTCATACTTGGTGGGCTCAATGAATATAAGTTAAATTTAACTTCATGTTAATTAAACCCCATGACTTGTGAGTGCATGCTCAGTCGTGTCTGACTCTTTGTGTCCCCATGGACAGTAGCCCCCAGGCTCCTCTGTCCATGGGATTATCCAGGCAAGAATACTGGTGTGGGTTGCCATTTCCCCCTCCAGAGGATCTTCCTGACCCAGGGATTGAACCCGAGTCTCCAGCATCTCCTGCACTGGCAGGTGGATTCTTTAGCACCAAGACACCTGGGAAGGCAAAACTCAAGGACTACCATGCTCTAAAAAGCTCATGGCCAAACTGAACTTTGTTTGGAAGGAAGTGCCCATGACAGGGGCACAAGGGATCTACATCCTTTTAAAAGACTTAGAGATCCTACCTCTGACAGTGGCCAACCAGGTAATTTGAACCAGTTGGATGGTAATTTGATACCATTGAGGATGAATGTTTTTAAAAAGCTGGACAAAATGTTTATTAAATCATCATAAAAGTCCCAAGGAGCTAACAAGGTGTGTAGCATGTAGGGTCCAAGGTCTGGGAGAAGATGGCATCAGAGAAGCATGCCCAGGCTTTGGGCTGCGTTTATTTACAGGGTGTAGGTCAATCCAACGGACACATCTGCACAGCTGATGGACCCTGGACAGCCTCCAGTAGTTGAAGGGACAGAAGGTGGAGTTCTTGGCTCACCATGAGGTGGGGTCTAGGTAAACTACTCCATGCCAAGGATTGGGAACCCAAAAGCTGCCATACCGAAACATGAGTGAAATGGAAGGAAATCAGATCTGACAGGTTTAAACACACAGCAACCTGGAGTCTGTTCATGTGGGTGGCCCAGTGTATTTCAAGTTTAGGCCTTGAATTAAGGGGATTCTAGATCATTCGAGGCCCAGTCATCTGGCAGAAGCAAAGGAAAAAAATCTTCTTTGGTAAAGGAGAACATCACTGTATGCCTGAAAATATTTTTATAAATAATGTACAAATCTGAGATAAGGCATACAGTGAAAAATACATGAGTGCACAAGGAGTACACAAGGAGACGAGAATACAAGGAGGGTACACAAGGAGACGAGACCATGACCAAAGATCTACACAAACAACAGACACGTAAGTTCACAGGCGTCTGGAGAGCACAATACACAGGCTTTAGGGCTGATGCTTACTATGCTTCTGATTTTAAAAGCTCTCTTAAACCTTAAAGCAAAGACCTGGAGATTACAAAAAGTAATGATATTTAGGTTTTTTTTTTTTTTTTTTACAGAAAATTAGAACTTGTAGAATTGAAGAGCACTGTACAATAATAGGAACCAAATGCAAAGGTTTCATTGCAGTTTAGATGCAGTTGAAGAGAGAATAATTATAGGAAGACAGATCAGGAGAAAATCTAGGACAAAGTAAAGAGAGACTACAGGATGGAAAATATGGAGGAGAAGATGAAGGCTGAAGGATACAGTGAGAAAGCCCCATATGTTTAACTGGAGTCTCTGAAGGAAGGAAGGGAGAGTTCAGAGAGAAGTCATACTTGAAGTGACAGTGGGTGAGAAATCTCTCAAAACTGATGAAACAAATTTATAGATGATGAAACTGAGGCTTCATCTGTACATGTGAAAGAGAGGTTAAATAAATTGTGTTAGTTCACCCACAGGGTGCTGGTCGCCAGGCTTCACCTCACATGATCTAACCATCATGCTGTTAGATGATTTTTTCTAACAATGAATGAATGAGACTATAACCAGCACCTAATAAACACAGAGTCACTTTTTGCTGCATTAATAGTAGATAAAACAGTCTTTAGGGAAAAAAAGCTCCTCTAGAGAGAAAGGGGAGAAGTTCATAATATCAAAAGGTTTAATTCACCAGAAAGATGTAAAGTTTCTAAATTTGTATGCATTTCATGAAAAAAAGTGAAGGTGTCAGTTACTCATCTGTGTCTGACTCTTTGTGACTCTGAGGACTATAGCCCACTGGGCTCCTCCATCCATGGAATTCTCCAGACAAGAATACTGGAGTGGGTTGCCATGCCCTTCTCCATGGGATCTTCTCAACCCAGGAATTGAACCCGGGTCTCCCACACTGTAGGCAGATGCTTTATTGTCTGAGCCACCAGGCATTATCCAAATCAATACAATTTGCCACATTAATGAGATAAAGCAGAAAAGTATAACTATGGTTATGGGAATATATGAAGAAAAAAGTATTTCACAAAATGTACTTTCCATGCAGAAGAAACACTCATACCAAAATAGGAAATGGAAAGAAGCTTCCTTAATCTGAAAAAAAAAAAACTATAGCAAACATTATACCTGAGGGTAGAAAGTACAAAGTAATAGTAAGAAAAATTAATAAGACAAATAAATACAGGGATACACCAAGTTTGTAGACTGGAAGATTTGATATTGTAAAGATGTTCATCTTCAACAACTTGTTCTGTAAATTCAAAACGCTAATCAAATTGGGGGTTATATCAGTAACTTTGTAGGATATGGATTGAAGCTGCACATAATTCTTTAATCCAACAATTCTGCTCCTAGGTATATGCCCAGGGGAAAAAGGTGTATATCAAACAGCATCCACAGGATGCAAAGACTTAATTTCCATGTAAGCCGGGATATGGCTCCTGTGAGCAGGGAGGAGATTGGGAGAGGGAGGAGGTATGAGAGGGGTTCAGGGGTCCTGGTCAAGATCTCTTTTTTGATCTGGACAGAGGCTACATAGATGTGTTTTTTAATAATCATTTGCTAACCTATAAGTTTATTTGTATTTGTTACATTTATTGTATTTTTTTAATCCATTTATCCATTTATTTGTATTTGTTAGATTTCACAATAAAAACGGTTTAATAATATGGGAGTGATTTACATTTTCTTCCAGCCTCTAGAAATCCCAATTTTCTGCCAGGCAGGAGACAGAGTTTGAACACTGATTCTCCTACCTTGGAATCTATCATCCTGTAGTAGTGGCTGTGGACACTAACACATACTTTTTTCTTTTGGGTTCATGACTATCAAACTACAAAAATATGCTGCTTATAAATTCAAGAACTAAAATTACTGCAGATGGTGACTGCAGCCCTGAAATTAAAAGATGCTTGCTCCTTGGAATAAAAGCTGTGACCAACCTAGACAGCATATTGAAAAGCATTACTTTGCCAACAAAAGTCTGTCTAGTCAAGGCTATAGTTTTTCCAGTAGTTATGTATGGATGCGAGAGTTGGACTGTAAAGAAGGCTGAACACTGAAGAATTGATGCTTTTGAACCGTGATGTTGGAGAAGACTCTTGAGAGTCCCTTGGACTGCAAGGAGATCCAATCAGTCCATCCTAAAGGAAATCAGTCCTGAATATTCTTTGGAAGGACTGGTGTTGAAGCTGAAACTCCAAAACTTTGGCCACCTGATGCAAAGAATGATTCATTTGAAAAGACGCTGATGCTGGGAAAGATTGAAGGCAGGAGGAGAAGGGGATGACAGAGGATGAGATGGCTGGATGGCATCACCAACTCAATGAACATGAGTTTGAGCAAGCTCTGAGAGTTGGTGATGGACGGAGAAGCCTGGCATGCTGCAGTCCACAAGGTGGCAAAGAGTAGGACACGACTGAGCTACCGAACTGAACTGAAATTCAAGAAAGGTGAACTTTGTAAAAGCTACATGGTTCATTAGTCGAGGCTCTTTCTAATTAAAAAAACAAAACAAAACAAAACGTGCTGGATCCCATCTGGTTCCTCGACAGAGACACATCTGCAACGTTGCCACATGCTCTGACAGGTCACAAAACACAGCGCTCCCACTTGACCACTGAGATGTTACATTTGGGAGATGCTGATTCATTCTGTGCCTGAGACAGAACTGGAACTAATCTGTTCTTCTCTCTCAGCATGTGTGAGGGGTTGGATGGGGGTGGGGGACCCCGGTGCCTCAGCCTTGCACTTTCCCTCAAACACAAGCACAGGGAACTTAAGCTAGGGCGGCAGTTCCCTTGGACTCCTCTGTCACTCGGTTTCTGCCTCTGCCACCTGACCCAGAGGCAGTGCCCTTTCCAGACTTCTTTCAGAGAAAGTTCTGGGGTGGGGCAAGGGCACATGTTCTGGGGCCCGTGGAAGGGAGTCTCAATTTTCTCATCTGAAAAGGGATATGATGCAAAGTCCATCCGTAAAGACAGCACCTGCCTTGAGGACTGATGATCAGGATTACGGACTTCGTAGACGGTTCAGTGGTAAAGAATTTGCTGCCAATGCAGGAGATGCAGGAGACTTGGGTTCAATCCCTGGGTTGGGAAGATCCCCTGGAGGAGGGCATGGCAACCCGCTCTAGTATTCTTGCCTGAAAAAATTCCACGGGTAGGGGAGCCTGGTGGGCTGGCCCATGGGGTCACAAAGAGTCAGACGTGACACACACACAATCAGGATTAGATACAACACAGAGCACAAGGCAAGTGCTTCATAAACACTGGCTATTATCATTCCAGAGAGGCTGGGAAAGTTAGCTCTCAAAAAAGCGGCCTATGGTTATTTTCCTTCCAGGAACTGGGTGTTTTGGAGAAAAAGTAGTTTGATTCCATTTGTCTGCAGGGTAGGGAGAAGGGAGGTAAGGGTGCCCTTCCCAGCAGAGGCAGGAGAAAGCCTGGTGGAGCAGTGTGGGGTGAGCTACAGATTTGGGGAAGCAGAGGAGCAGTAGGGGGTCACCCCAACAAGGTGGGGCGTGAAGGGTTGCGGACTGGGGCAGGTAGGAGTTCAGTGCCTCATGGAGGAGTCAAGACCCGGCAGTCTGGACCAGCAAGAACACGAATGTGATCAGGTCTGAAGATGTCCTGATCACGGTGGGTGGTGACTGAGTGAATAAGACATCCTTCCAGGATCCCACAGGCATGGACTGGCTCTCTGTGAGTTTCAGTTCATCACAGGAACTGGAAATGTTCCCTGGCAAGGATGGTACTCTGCGTGTTCTAAGACACACAGTTACCTGCTTCAGAGCAGGGTGTGCCCAGGATCCTGCGACAGAACAGTGCAAGGTCACAGGTCAAGACACAGGTCAAGTTGGGTCTCTTAAAGATGGGAAGTAGGTGGGATCAAGGGTCAGGAGCCTGCGCACCACCTGCATTGGGCCACTCACCAGCAGTGGACAGGGGGTGACTCCCTTCCTTTTTGGGGCTTCACCCTATCTGTGCCCGGAAAACAGGAGATGATGGAGACACGTGTGTAGAGGGGCACACTGGGTCCAGATCTTTCTCTCCCCCAGAGCCATGCCCTTTGCCCCAGAGCCTTGGCATGTTTTCCCCAGAAGAGTGGGAAGTACCTCCCACACCCTTTAACTTTGGGTCAGTCATGTGACCTGCGTTGGCCAACAGAATGAGGTGGAGGCCAAGTGGGCTGGCTAGTTTGGAGGCTAGTCCTCTGCCATTGCTAAGAGAACATCTCCGTGCAAGCCACTGGTCCCAGAAGGAGAGGAGAGACAGGAAAGCATGCTCAGGTTGTGTCAGTCATTCCTAGATCAGCCAACTATTGGCAGACACAGAGACCCTGAGAATAAATCACTGTCATTTTCGGCCACTGGGTTTTGGGGTGTCTTATTGCACAGCATTTCTGCAGTCATAATTACGTGATTCCACACCAGATGGAAGGGGCCCTAAAGGTGAAAGCTCTGGTGTAAAGGTCTTATCCTCACTGCATGCATGGGTTCATCCTGCAAATATCTCTTGAGCACCTACTGTGGGCCACGGCCACTGGGTAAATGAGGCTGACGTGGACCCTGACTTTAGGGAGCACAGCTCAGGATGGGGGCAGGCATCACAAAGGAACTCATGCTACACTATGGAAAGTGTGATGGTGGAGAGGCTGGATGCCCTAGGGACAGACCAGGGGATCTGATCTATCTGGAAGGGCTCCCCGAGGAAGTGATGTGTAAGTTGAGACAAGAATGAGAACAAGCCAAACTGAGGGCTGCAGGAAACAGTATTTAAGCAGCAGAAGAGCATGTGCCAAGGCACTGTGGCAGGAAGGATAAGGTCCCCTTTGAGGAGCTGAGGGATGTCTGAGGTTGGCTGAAGGGCAGGGAGCAAAGGATATGACTCCAGACAGGTGGTGAGTGGGACTTGTGATGTGGGCCTTGTGGGCTAGGTTGGGGGTCTTATGGCCCAAACAGGATGGGCCTCATGGACCAGACAAGGTTGGCTTTTGGGTCTTATGTCAGATGGGTCTTATGAGTCAGGTCATGTGAGCACTTCATGGACCAGGCTGGGTGGTCATCACGGCCAGGTTAAAGATGCTGGATTTCATCCTGAGAGCTATGGGTAGCATTCCAGGGTGTTAAGTGGGTTCTTTCATATGGTCAACCTACAAAGAAGGCAGCTAAGAATTCTTAGATAGGAGAGGTGAAGTGATATGGACCAGGCCTCACAGCTGGTACACGGCTAGGTCAGGCCCACAGCCTGACCTGGGTGATTCTTATCTTACCCGCACTTTTGTACTTTTTTGCAGGCAAATGAGCTGACTGAAAATTACTAAAAGGAGAGGACAGGTATAATTGAGTACCACGTGGTAACCTGAGGGCACGGGCAAGTTTTATTGTATTTACTATAAATAAAGAAAATATAAATTAATTACTTATCACTGTTGTTGTTGACAACTGTTGATCAGTTGTAGCCAACTCCTTGCGACTCCATGAAAGATAGCCTGCCAGGTTCCTCTGTCCATGGGATTTTCTGGGCAAGAATACTGGAGTGGGTAGCCTTTCCCTTCTCCAGGGGATCTTCCCAACCCAGGGATCGAACTTGCATCTCCTGTATTGGCAGGAGGATTCTTTACCACCAAGCCACCAAGGAAGCCCAGTTACTCTACTGGCCTTCTTAAAACCAAAAAGTCACATTCCTGTAGCTTGCTACCGTAAGGCAGATGTGAAAGCACCAGTCTACTTTTTCTCAGACTCACATACTTAGTGATGAGGCATCACACTTTAACCCTGATAAATGACCGCGGCATGGACTCGCCCTCCTTAGCACCCAGCGAGATCCTCTCTCCAGTGACAGCACCTATATGGTGCCTACACCACTGGCAACTTGCTTCTCAAGATCTGCTTCCAATAGAACACTGCCCCCAAGTCACTGTTTTGGTATTTCTCTCTAACCTAATTTCTTGTACTCTTTGAAAACTTGTCTCCCATCTGTGGTAGACAAAATATTGGCTCCCCAGGATGTCCATGTTCTAATCCCTGGAAACTTTGAAGGATCCACTTTATACAGTGGATTTCACACATGTGATTAAAGGATTAAAAGGACCCTGAGATGAGATTATCCTGCCTTATCTAGGTGAGTCCCACATAGATAATTCCAAGGGGCCTTGTAAATGAAAGAGAAAGAGGCAGGCAGTCAGGGTGACAGGAGATGTAGGATGGACACAGACGCAGGAGAAGCCCAACTGTGGCTTGGAGATGGAGCAAGGGACCATGAGTCAAAGAATGCAGATGCCTCCAGCAGCTGGAAAAGCCAAGGACACAGATGCTCCCCCGGAGTCTGCAGGAGGAACACAGCCCTGCTGACACCTTCACTTCAGCCCAGTGAGACCCATTCTGACCTCCAGAAACATAAGGTGATCACTTCTGTGGTTTTAAGCCACTATATTTGTGGTAGTTTATTCTAGCAGCAAGAACACACAGTCTTTGGGGTGCCACTGACTTGATACAGTCACTGATTCATTGACTCGCTCATTCATTTACTCATCAATGTTGACGGATTGCCTGCAATGTGTCATTCCCAGCTGGATTCTGCAGAACGTACCACAGCAAGCTACACGAACGTGACTTTTTGCTCTATTTTAATAAGACTAGTAGGGTACTTGGACTTCCCAGGTGGCTCAGTGGTAAAGAATCCACCTGCCAAGGCAGGAGATGCAGGAGACTCCCAGCAAGGACTGCCCGCCCCCTCCCTCACCTTGTCCACTGAATTGCTTTTCCCCATCTGAACATTAGGGCCCTGGGCCTGAATCCCAGGCTCCCCAGGTGTGTGACCTTGAACAGAATTTCAGTGCTGTGCAGGAAAGAGCTGACCTTGCTAATGGAGAGGCCTGGCCTTAGTCCTTGGTTCCAAGGAAGTGACCTCTAAATTCTTCGAATGTCCAGCTTGATAAGAGGGTCTCTGTTTACCTGGGGACCTTGGGCAGCTTCAGACAATCTATGACTGTGATGTGATTTAGGGTGGGGCCCTTGGGCCACGTGGCATCAGCTCCACTCCAGAGGGTCTGGGGGTTAAAGTCAGCCATGCTGGTGGTCAACCATACCTGTGTGACTGAACCCCAGTAAGAGCTAGGGATGCTAAGTCTTGGGTGAGCTTCCCTGGTTGGCAATGCTCCGTATGTAATGTCAGACACAGTTCTGGGAAGAAGTTAGTGCTGTCCACTTCACTGGGACAGGACAACAGGGAGCTTCCTGTTCGCAACTTCAGATCCTGCTCACATGCCTCTCTTCTTGGCTGACTTTGATCTGTAGCCTAAACTGTAACCACAAGAAGAGCTTTCAGTGAGTCCTTCCAGAGCAGGAGTCCCAACCTCTGGAATCTAATACTTGATGATCTGAGGTGGGGCAGATGTAATAATGACAGAAATAAAACATACAATAAATATAATGTGCTTGGATCATCCCCAAACCACTCCCCCCATCCTCCAGCCCCCTCTGGAAAATTGTCTTCTACAAAACTGGTCCCTGGTGCCAAAAATGTTAGGGACTGCTCTTCTATAGCTGTTGAGAGTCCCTTAGACAGCAGGGAGATCAAGCCAGTCAATCCAAAAGGAAATCAGTCCTGAATATTCATTAGAAGGACTGATGGTGAAGCCGAAGCTCCAATACTTTGGCCACCTGATGCAAAGACTCGACTTATTGAAAAAGACTCTGATGCTGGGAAAGACTGAAGGTAGGAGGAGAAAGGGGTGGCAGAGGATGAGATGGTTGAATGGCATCATCAACCCAATGGACATGAATTTGAGCAAACTGGGACGTACTGAAGGATGGGGGAGCCTGGAGTGCTACAGTCCATGGGGTTGCAAAGAGTCGGACATGACTGAGCAGTTGTACAACAACAAAAAAAACAAGCACTGTTCTGTAGAACTGAAGGACTTGAGGGTGGTCTTGGGGACCTCTGGGTTTGCATTTGGCATCAGAAGTGAGGGTGGTCTTGGGGACTACTCCCAAACACATCATGAGTGCCTGCCATTATTATTTCTGCCTTCTTCGAAGTCAGAGTTTCACTTTTTCTCCTCTCTTCTTTGCCCTAATCGTGTGAGAACCTGAAGCTGTGAGAGCTGACCTTGGCGGGGCTGTTATCATCCTACACACCCAGGAGCTCTCAGGAGACAGCGTGAGGAGGACAGTCAGAAATAAATAAACAAATAAGCAGGTCTCTGGGGCACCCTGCGATGTGATGGTGGCAAACTCAGTGCCTGTCATTATCAGAAAGACTCTGGGCTCATTTCAGGAATCCCTTTAAGAGTCACCGAGATGTAATTTATAGACATCCATCTCAGTCAAACTGAAAATTTACTGTTTGTTTAGAGGCTACAAGACAGCGGGAAGTTAGAAAAATGCACTTTTCTCTGCAGCCTGAGCACTCTTAGGTGGTAATCAAATTTATCTCTCGGTCACCATGCCTACACTATCTTGATCAGTGTCCAAAGAAGCGGGGGAGGTGGTTATGTCTCCATGTGGCCAGGTCTGGGAAAGAGCCAGCAGACTGCAAGGCAAGTTACCTCATGATCGTGATCTATGTGGACACATCCTCCCAGACAGTGAGTGATACTAACCAGGCTCATGATAACAGATTTTCAAGTGCTTGCTGTGTGCCACACACATTTCTTTCTATATGCTTTGCACATGTGAAATTACTCAAACTTCTGAATAGCCATAGGAAGAAAATTTATCATCCCCACTTGAAGAGGAGACCCAGATGTTGACCATCAAAATAGACCCCCATCCCATGCCTTCTCACCACCTCCACCAGCGTCATCCAGGCCCAGACCCCCAGCATCTGTTGTCTGGACCCCTGAAGAGCCTCCCCGGGGATCCTTGCTACCACTTTTGCCCCCTACAGTCCATCCTCCACACAGAAACCAGAGGATCCTTGGGAAACACAAGGCAAGTCACTTTCCTACTCAAAACACACCTGAAACTTCCCATCCTACTCAAAAGTCAATGCAGGGACTTTCCTGGTGGTGCCCAGACACTGAGCTTCCAATGCAGGGGGGCGTGGGTTTGATCCCTGCTCAGAGAACTAGATCCCAGAGGCTGCAACTCATGATCCACGATGCCACAAGAAAGATCGAAGATCCCACATGCTGTCACTAAGAGCTGGTACAGCCGAGTAGATATGTATATAAAAGAAGGCAACACAAATGTCTTCGGATGGACTGCAAGGCCCTCTGAGACGAGGCTCTGACCTCAGCCCATCGTTGTTTCCCCTTCCCCGACGGCTGCCACACCAGCCTCCCTGCTGGAATTCCACACGTGTGAATCAAACTTCACAAAAACAAGCGTTTTCTTCGGTTCCCTGCTGAGGTCACAGTGCTGAGACTGTGGGTTGCACAAAGCAGTGCTTGATCATATTGTCTGCACAAGTGAACTAACAAGCTCTAAGCGTACAGCTGGCTGGTGAGGAAGGCACACTCTCTCCGGGTCCTGGATCCAGAGTCAGGCTTACCACCCCTGGGCTTGAGGCCTCCTGTTCAAGACGCTCAGTGACTGAGCAGAAGGGGAGGTGTTCACTGAGCACCAGCCACATGCAGGCCCTCAGCCGTGCCCCCCTGTACCCTGTGCTGTCCTTGTAAGAGAAGGAGACACCTGAGGTTTCTCTGCCACGTGAGGGCACAGTGGGAAGGTGGCCGTCTCCAAGCCGGGAAGATAGGGCTCACTGGAACCCAACCCTGATGACACCTTGATCTTGGACTTCTAGCCTCTAGAACAAGGAGAAAATAAATGTCTGTATTTAAGGTCCAGGCTGGGGCACTTTGCTATGGCGGCCTCTACAAACTCATACAGATGCCACTGAACCCCACACAGCTGCCGTCACGATGGGGGTTGTGCTCCCTCCCCTTCTTCGTGTTCTGCCTGGGCTGCCTGCTGACTCCTGGTCCACTTGAAGACTTGAAGCCTGTCTCCCATTTCAAAGCCTGTCTCAGGCATCACCTTCCGTGGATGGCCATCTCTGAACTCACCTTCACCCCCCGCCCCTGACGCCCCAGCATGTTTCACCCCTTCTCTCTGCATCCATGAGCAGAGAAGTTGTAAGGGCAGGAACCTGAACTGGGCACGCCCCAGGGGCCAATTACTGTCTGGTCTCGTGTACATTCAGTGCTCACAACAGCACTGTGAAGAAGGGCATCACTGGCCCCATTTCACAGATAGGGAAACTGAGACCTAGAGAGGCCAAGTAATGTTCTGGAGGTTGCACCACAAGGAGGGAGGAGAACTAGGACGCAGACTCAGGCCCCCTGAATCCAGGTGGACCTTCTCTGGGGCGCTCCCTGCCACCATGGCACGTCACCTTCCTTCCTGACTGGGGCCACCTTTCTACCTTCCCAGCAGCTCTGGATCCTGCCGGGGGCAGGGTCTCTGTCTCAGCCATCATCGTATCCTGGAGACCCTCTGACTTTGGAGGGCTTGGGGGCTCCCTCCTGTTTTCTCAGAGCCAGCTTCTCATTCCAGAGCTAAATGAGGTTGCCCAGGGAGAAAGAGATGGTGCTGGCATTCGAACCCAGGCTTCTGTGGCAAGCCTAACCCTCCTTCCTCATCACCGCTCCACACTCACGACACCCATAGACGCCAGCCTCCTCTCAATGTAGGTGAGCTGACTTTCAGACCCTTGCCTCCAGAAACACTGAACATCTCAGAAATGGAAGGGGCCTCAGATGTGACTTGGACCAACAACTGCCCTCCCTGGTTTCTGCCCAGAGGGTCTTGAGGGTCCCTGGCCCCAGAGGATGGGAGGTTCTCACGCACGCCCGGATCCTGAGGTGTCTCTGTCAGTCCCGCCTGAAGGCCACGTACCTGGCAAAGCGTGGCCACAGCCTGGGCGGCCCCAACGTCCTCTTCTTCCTCCAGGTCACCCCGCATCAGCCTCTGCATCTCCAGGACGTCATGAAATGCCTGCAAGTAAAACAGAGGCCAAACACGCAGAGAGATGCTGATCTGTTTCTCCTGAATAACCTCCCCAACTGAGCCTGCCTCGCACATTGGAAGGATGTTCACCCTTGATTTATACCCAAGGAAACCGAGGCACAGGAAAGTCATGGGATTTTCATGGCTTGTGAACTGTGGCCCAGGCTGGGACCAGCGAATCCCATCTCCAGGAAAACAAGAGACTGTGCTTTTGTTCATCTACCCAGCAGGAGAAGATGCCACCCTCCCCACCACCTCCTCTCTGCTCTGTCACCCCTCTCTCCTGACCACAAGCCCCCTAGATATCATTTTCTGGTTTCAGCTCCTGGGGACCACCACCCAGGTCTTGGGAGGCCCATCTAGCAAAGCCTGAGCATCATCAGGGTGGTCAGTGGCCAGCAGGGCCCCTCTGACCATGCGGCTGGCCCAGCCTCGAGGAGCCCAACAGAGTGGCAGAGAGTCATGTACCAGATGCTCCAGACACAGTCAGAGAGGCACCTGGGGCCCAAGTGCAGAGGGTGGACTCCTCTTAGGGGTCAGCAGAAGGGGAAGAGTTCCTGTGAGGGACACACGTAAGCTGAGTTTTGATGGATGAGGAGGGGTCCTTGGAGGGAAGATGGGAAGCCAATCCAAGCCAGGTTCAAGGAGCAGCAACAGCAGTGGAGACCAGGCAGTCAGAAGTCTCTGGTCTTGGAGAGAGCAGAACAGGAGAGGAGCTGAGAGGGAGGACCAGAAGCCAGAGAGGGAGGGGCTGGGCAAGGGGCCAAAGTCCATGCTCGTTCATCAGTCCCTGTTCATTCGTTCAATTATTTGTGCTTTTGTGTCCATCATGCATCCACCCATTCATTCATTTGTTCATGCATTCACTCATCTGTTTGTCATTTCTCCATTTATTCATTCAGTTATGTGTTCCTCTGTGGGTCCTGGAGAAGGAAATGGCACCCCACTCCACTATTCTTGCCTGGGGAATTCCATGGGCAGAGAGGAGCCTGGTGGGCTACAGTCCATGGGGTCGCCAAGAGTCAGACATGACTGAGCAGTTAACACTTTGTGGGTCCATCCATTCATTCATTCGTTCACTTATTCTTTCATTCATGCAGCCATCCACTCAACCCCTCCCTCCTCTGTCGCACGTCTCCTGAGGACCAGTGTGCACCAGTCTGGGCTGAGATCCTGCGTTACAGAGCTGAGGCGTCACCGTCTTCACACTCAGGACTCCCCTTGAGCAATGTGACGTCAGGGAGGAGGACCTGGCAATCCCAGAGTAACAGAAAACTGTATGATCGTATCTTATCACTCTCATTTCAAATGAATCTTCTCAAAGACAGAAGCAGCCCCCACCCCACTTTATGTCAAATTCCAGAATCCCCAGGCATGGGTCCTGGGAGGAGTCTGTATGGGTGGGGAAGAGCACTGGACCAGGGACCCAGGGATGAGATATCTTCTCCATCTTTGAGGGTCCCTCTGTTGGCTTCTCACTGGGGGGCGGGGGAGGTAGCCACACTATGATGCTGGCCCCCAGGGTGGACCAGTGTCTGTGCTCTGGGCCAAGCTGGACCCTGATACGGTCCTGCCATCCCTTCGACAGAGCATAGACAAGCAAATGCTCGTGCAGAGAAGTAGTCAGGCCATGGCTGTCTCTCACTTGGTCCGGTTGAGTCCCAACAACCCCATTAGGTAGGTGCTACAATTCCCAGTGCACAGATGAGGAAGTTGAAGGCCAAGCGGTCACTCAGATGCAGCAGCAGAGGCAATGCTCAAGCCCGGGTCCTGCTGCCCCAGCACCCAAATGCTTAACGACCTTGGGCGGCAAGCCACAGACTGACAGCCCCTCCCCCCACACCCGTCGACACGGCACCATGAGGCAGAGTTCTGTCCTCTGAGAGCCCCAAGCCCTGGTCCTTCCAGCCTGTGCTGCACCAGTTTGTCGTTTTCCTTCAAGCAGGGTGACATCTTGCTTCTTGTCCTGCTGGGGGTTCCCCTTGTCTTTTTTCCCAGTCAAAGCCACGAGCTCTGTCCAGCTTGCCCACCTCTCTGATCCTTCCTACTCAGCCCCATCTGCAGGGTCTCCCTCTGACTTGCCGCCTGACCCAGCGAGGGGCCCCATCCCTGTCTGTAATTGCCTTTCTCGCACCTGGGTCATGCCTGTCCCCTCTGGGGACAGTGCATATGACCTCCATTGTAGGCTGGGCCCTTGCCCGGCACCATCTGTAAGACGCCCTCTCCTCAAACCCTCCCACCATCTTTCCATCATCTCAAAGTGAGGGCGGTGATGCTAGCATCACTGGCTTATAGATGGGGAAGCTAGGGATGCAGAGCTCAAGTGACTTGGCTAAGGTCCTGAACTGACACGTGGGATGCAAGGAGAGACCTTCTGTCTGCCGGATGCCAAAGCTTCTGGTTTCCCAAGCACAGTAACAAGGACTAAGCAGCCCTGTGGCTCCCCTGGATGACTATGCCTGTGGACCTGGGTGTGAGTCGGGAGCAGGTCACCTGGAGGAACTCCTCAGGGTTGGTGGTCAGCTGCCCTGCAGCCAGGAAGCTCCTCCGTTCCTCCTGTTGTGCCAGCATAAGCCTTGCCATCTCTTCCGCCTGGCGCACCAGCGAGGCCTTGACCAGGTCTTTGCCTCGCTGGACAAACTCTGCAATTGAAACAAAACAAGGGACATTGCAGGTTGCTCACCTGGCAAAACCTTCACTGGCTGCTTCTTCCAGCATGTGAAGTGTCAGAAACGCTGGGGCAAGTCTCATTTTTTAATTTTCATTTTATCATTTAAGTGCTTCCAAAAGGCTGGTGTTAGGAGCTCCTCAGAGTCCCTTGTCATTTTTAAGGGAGCCCTCCCTTGCTCATTTGCAGCCTGGGGTTCAGAGCAACATGTGTGGCTTTCACCCTGACCTGGAGAGAAACAAAGGGGCGTTTTCCTGGAGAAGAAAGAGTGTATGTGTATGGGGCGGGGGGAGGTGGCACAGGGAGGGGCAGGTGACACAGGACAGAGGGCCTGAGTCTGCAAGAAGACAGTGACATTTCAGACTGCAGTCGAGATCCAAAAGCTGCCAGGGCGAGTTAATAGATCAGCAGAAGAGGCGGCACGTGAACCAAGGCCAAGGGCCCCTGTGGTGCGGGAAGGTAAACTTGAGGCGAGAGGAAAGTGAAAGTCGCTCAGTCGCGTCTGACTCTTTGCAACCCCACGGACTACACAGTCCATGGAATCCTCCAGGCCAGAATACTGGAGTGGGTAGCTGTTCCCTTCTCCAGGGGATCTTCCCCACCCAGGGATTGAACCCAGGTCTCCTGCATTGCAGGTGGATTCTTTACCAGCTGAGCCACTAAAAACAAGCTCTCGGCCCACCCAGGCCCCTCAGCCTCAGAGGCACATCAAGCACAGTGCTGGGAACTGGGGCCTCCCAGTGAGCAGGACCCAGCCTAGCTTTCAAGGTACTCCTGGTCCAGGGAAGACAAGAAATGGCGAAGGAGAAGGGATTGTGCTGACGAGGGCAGAGGTGGTGGTGGGGGAGGAGGCACAGGCAGCCTGGGACCCCAGAGAAGGCTTCTGGGAGTGGAGACAATGAAGAGGCCAGCCAGATTCTGTTCACTTGGGTTTCGGAGGAGATGTTGGGCAAAGAGGTTGGAGAGGAAGTAAGGGCTGGGTCACAAGGGACTGCAGCCCTTGGAGACCCTGGTTTCAGCATCTCACCTCCCCAGACTTCCCCACATGTCATACTTCCTTGAGAATCTGTTCAGCTTCTAGCACCAAAGAGTGCAGCCAGGAGACACCAGGGTCCTCCCTCCACCCCTGACTGTCTCCTTGTCTCCTCCGCCTTGTCCCATTTCACAGGAGCCAGACCTAGGGGGCTGCTTCACCATCCCAGTCCGGCCACTCCCTCCCACTGGTAAAGCCCCGTCCACCACGTGTGGTGACCTCAAGGCCAGATGCATTCAGATTCTATGCCGTCCAAAGTCCCAGCCACAGCAGGTTTCCACGTGGTCACACATGACCACATGAAACCACAGCACCCAGTCACATGGACATCTGTGGAACATCCTGATTGGAGTCCTGGGTCCCAGTACTGAGTGCTTGCCCTCTGACCCCACCTCTAAGGGGCAGGGGGCATGCATGGCAGACGGGACAGAGCAGCTGCAGAGGGATCAGGCCAATGGCTACAGTGGAAACCCAGTGCTGGAGACTGCACTGTGTCCCCAAAGCCCTAAGCCTCACCGGCCTGCCTTTGGAGGCGGGGCCTATGAATTTAAATGAGGTCCTAGGGATGGGGCCCTAATCCCATAGGGTGGGTGCCTTCTAAGAAGAGGAACTCAGGCGAGAAAGCTTGCTCTCTGCCATGTGAAACATGGTGAGAGGGTAGCCGTCTGCGAGTCAGAAAACAGGCTCACACCAGAAACCAAACTGGCTGCACGCTGATCTTAAACTTCCAGCCTCCGGAACCATGAAAAACAAATGTGAGCTGTGGAAGCCACTCAGTCCATGGCATCCTGTTATGGCTGTCCCAGCAGGTAAGACACCCAGCCCCTCTGTGGTCCTACACGGTCCCCAGAAGCTACTAGAGACCTTGTTAGGCACACAGATCCCCCGCCATATAGACTTCCTGACCTGGAGAGGCCCTGGCTATGCTTCCACTGGGGCCGCAGGTGCACACACAGCCTTGGCTCAACGCTGAGGGGCTCTCCTGCCGAGGGTCCAAGGAGGTGCAGAGCGGGTACCTGTTCTGCAGGTGGAAGACCTGGGTTTCTTCCTGAGGGTCCCACCAGCAGTGTGAGCTGGACTGTCCTGGGTGCCCTTGATGTCCTGAGCCCTGACCTGCCCATCTCCCAGAGTCCGGCCCAGGAGCAAGCAGCACGTGTGGGAAACAGTCATGCCCAGTTCCCACATGCTCGACCAGCAGCCACACCTTCGTCCACCTGCAGCTGAGCCAGGCCCCAACACTCCTGTGGGGCTTCTGGGCTTTGTCCTCTGTGTATTCCGGGGGGGGTGTGTCTCTGCCAGCCCGAATCACTGATGATGATAGAGCAGGCAACACTGGACCCTAGGAGGCAGCCCTATTACCTCTGCTTCACGGGAGGACGATCGAGGCTCAGAGAGGTTAAGTGACCTGGGGCTGCAGCCCGGGCTAGTCTCATGGGAGCTACTCCTGACGCCTGCAAGTGCCACCACCAGCCCTGGCCCCCAAGGCCCGCAGCACCACATGGGGACCCATGCACCAGCCTGGCCCACTCACTCACCCCTGCCGAAGCCCTCTGCCTCCTCCCAGAAGGCCTTGTGCTGCTGAGTCAGTAAGTCCTCCTTCTCCCGCCCGGACAGCTTCCCCTCGATGGTCAGCAGCTCCAGGCTGTGGGAGATGCCTGCCAGGCGGCACTTGGTCTCCTCCTGGACCTGCAGCTTCAGGAACTCCATCGTTTTGGCCACGTGCGCCCGCCCTAGCGTCCTCTCCAAGGTGTCCTAGGAAAAGAAACACGGCGGGCATCAGGCTGGGGTGTGCAGAGTCAGCACTTGGCCACGAGGGGCTGTTAATGGTCATAGGCTCTGTACTGGGCCCCCCAGTTCCCTGTGAGCAGAGCACAGACAAAGCTCCCGCTCTCCTAAGCTTCCAGTGTGCACGTCTCAGATGGGGACAAAGTGGCCCCTCGTGGGGACGTGGTGCGGCCGATGCTGGATGACACACGGAAAGCACATGGTACAGGGTGAGTGTGCCATAGCCAGCTTGCTCGTCTTTGGGGGAAGCTCAGTAAAGGCATACGACCAAAGAGGAAAGTCCACCTTCCTCGTCGTTGTCCTTCCCAGGTCGACAGGGCCTCTGGCCACCACTGGATGTGGAGAAGAGCTGGGAGAAACAGTAAAGGTCACAGGACTTCCTGGCCTTCGAGCCTCCGGAAACCATAGCGCTGGGGATTAAAGATTCTCCAGGTAAGACTGACCGGGACATTGACCTCAGCTGCTAGCCTTTAGGACAGGTCCGCCAGCCCTACTGGGTTGATCTTCACTGAAGACACAACCCTCGGAAAAGATGCCTCCCCCATGCAGGAAACGCCCACCAAGGGCAGAGGTGGGCCCTGCAGGTCTGTATCTGGGGTCGTTACGTCTCCAAGAGCAGCGGCTCAAGGAACCATGTAGAATGGGAGCCCAGGCATGGCGTTAGTCGCAGGCCCTGCGTTTCAGCGAGTCAGGACGACTTGCCCTCCTGGGGTGGTCCCCCAGGCCCTGGGGACTCCACGGCCATGGCCTGAGTTAGCCTCAGTGCCCTTCTCCCCATCATACCTGCTATCCCTGCCTCTCTACATCCCTCTGTCTCATTCCTGCTGGCCTAGAGCCAGGCCCAGCTCAGGCCCTGGTCCATTCCGCTGGGGCTACCGCCTTGGCTTTCCTGGCATCAACCTGCCCCCTCAGTTCCTCCCCACATGGCAGACGGAGGGGACTTTCTGTGGTGTAAACATGGCTCTGACATCCCTGGGCCCAAACCCTGCAGTCGCTTCCTTCAGAGCAAATCTAAACTCCCAGGCACAGCGGATAAGCCTTCCTGAACCAGGAAGCTGGTTTCCACAGCCCTCCTTGCTCAGCACTGCCCAGCATGCCCGGCTCTCAGCTCTGCAGGGCCTTTGCACACACGGGGCCTCCTCCTGGAACACCCTGCCCACGACCACACCCTGCCCACACCCTGCTCACTCCCCTGCCTGCCCAGGTCCTACTCATCTTTGTGGACTGTGTGGTGGCTTCCTTGGCTTTTCCCCATCCCCTCGGCCCCTCCTCCCAGCTCCACAGCTCCTGTGCCTTGTCTGGACCGAGAGCCCTGGACGCAGCGGCCACAGCTGAGTCACCCACCACTCATCCCTGGGCCTCACTGTTTGCTGAGCTGCATTGGTCTGTGTTCTCACAACATGAGAACAGGGCCAGGACAATGATACCCCAGTTACGGATAAGACCGCTGAGCTTTATTCCGGAAGGCTATCAAACTAGCCCAAGGACAGCGAGCTTCCTCCAGTTCAGTCGTGTCTGACTCTTTGCAGTCCCATGAACTGCAGCACGCCAGGCCTCCCTGTCCATCAAACTCATGGCCATGGAGTCGGTGATGCCATCCAACCATCTCATCCTCTGTCATCACCTCCTCTAACTAAATAAATAAGCCTGACAGCTATTCAGTGGGTGCACAGCCACTAGAGGGTGCGAGAGGATCAGCGCTCAGTGCAGGAGTGGCCGGCACGTGGTCCCGCCAGGCTCCCAGCGTAGTGGAAGGCATCCCGCATCCAGAGACGCCACCTCTCAGACGGTCCTCTAAGTGAGGCTGCCTGCAATCTCTGGGTTTATATTTAAGGAAAGACAGGAATGGTGAGAGAGGCGAGAGGGAGAGGTAAGCAGGAACACAGGAGCATCAAATGGGAGGCGGGAGGGGGACAATGACTTGCACGGGAGGGGCAGGGGCTACTGCTGGCTCTGAGTGTAGCTGGTCCTCAGGCCTACCTGGGCTCAAACCTGCCTCCACACCTGCACAGCCTTGGGCACAGTGGATGTGACTTACAGCCCATGTGATCACTAAATAAATCAGCATATGTCTAGCACTTCAAATAGCGACCAGCAGACAGCAGGCGCTGGTGAATGCAAGCTGCTGTCACAATCGTCTATGGCAGGTCTTCACCTCTCTCCTGGCATCCTCTTCATCTTGAACATCCCTCGAGACTGATTCTGAGAACCTCTGGGGCCCTTTCTAGGGCTCTTCCAGTTCTGATATTCAGCGATGCCATGTGATACACTCTGACTGCCCATGCCAGAACACTCAGATGTCACTAGCCTGGGAATTTAAAATTCTTCTGGAGCTTATCAACAGACCCCATCATATAGAAGCTACTTTTTATTTTTGGTACCTAGGATGCAGGCAGAACCAAGCCATCCTACTTGTGTACAAATAAGGATTATAGCCTTTTCACACATCATGACGATGATTTGTTTATATCTCTTTTCCCTGCTGACACGTGACCTGCCGGAATCCAACAGCTAGTACACACTGAGCACTCCCACTGGGTCAGGCTCTGTTGTAAAGGTGCTACCTGTCATCCACTTTTGAACACTCTCAGAGCTGATGCTATTTGGATTCCCATTTTACAGATGATGAAACTGAGTCCCAGAGAAGTTAAGTTACCTGCCCAATGTCGCACGGCTAATAAGAGGCAACTGTGGAATGGGTCAGGATTCTAGCTCAAGTCTGCAGCATGATTTCTATAACAGGATGTGGCACACAGCACGTGCTCATGAAATGTTTACTGAAGGAAGGACCACTGATGACCTGGAGAAAATTCTTCCTCTTCTTCCTCTTTGGAGTGACTGGCTAATATTTGAGCCAGAGTCAGCTAAGGATACATTTTTTTTTTCCTGTATCAATATCCTGCTGATGGAATAATAAATACAAAGGAAAAAGAGTGAAAGGAAAAAAATCTTTCTCCTTTGATGAGCATTTATATCGGCAGCCTTATCAAATTAAAGTCCAGTTCAAAGGGGTTTGGACAGCAAACCAGGAAATTTGGGGTGCAGGCTGAGAGATGTCATTAGACAGTATAGGGGTCCAAGGTGAGTTGCTTGGCTGGTCTCTCTGCTCACTGGGAATGAAATATCTGTGTCTATCTTTCAGCAGTGCAGAGGAGAGAAGGGAAACTACATGTACATAATAAGCAAAAGCAGAGAAAGTTCGCAAACAGCTCTGTGCACCTGGGAGTTTGTTAAAATGCAGACCCTGATTCGGGAGGGGGACAAGATTCTGCATTTCTAACCAGTGCTCAGGCGACGCTGATGCTGCTGGTCTGCGGACCACACTTTGAGGAGCAGAGCAGTTTGAGCAGAAGAAGCAGGAATCTCTTGGTTCGACAGGGCCATCTCCTCTCTGAGGAGCTGAGTCTTGGAGCAGAGGGTAGGGCGGCGGCTGCAGGTTTCTGAGTCAGGTGTGACCTGGGTGGGTGCATGGGTCTGAGTTTATGAGTTCTCAGGTTAATAGGTGCATAGTGTCCAGGGCTTTACATACAGCTGGGCTAGACCAAAACTTCCATGGCAAAACCCCACGGTGACTGAGTTACTGAGCATTTCCCAGGCCCCTGTCTGCAGCAACTCCTGGGATGGAATTTTTTAAATTAATCAAAGCTCAGAGGGGTTAAGTAACTGATTTGAGATCACACAGCTTCAACTGGCTAAGCTTAGATTCAAAGTCAGATTTGGATTTGTAGATTCCCCCTGAACCCGTGGTTTGTAGTCTCAGTTACACATCAGACTCGTTGGGGAAGGGGGGCGGGGTTTAAAACCGGCAATGCCAGGATCTTCACTTCAGACCAATCAGACTGGATTTCTGTGCAAACGGCCTGGGGCACAGGCATTATTTTAAGCTTCCTCAGTGATGATACATGGGGCCATCAGGAGAGCTACCCAAAGCTCCGTCTACCAGTGGGCACCAATGTTGACTGCTCACTGTGGTCACCTGGAACCCTAGAAAACCTAGACTGATTAAGTCAGAATCTCTGGGGGAGGGACTCATCTTGGATTCAAACATCAGTACTTTTTCAACCTCCTCAAATAACTTCAATGTGCAGCCAGAATTGAGAACCAGTGTTCCATGCTGTAGTGACATGGATCTGGAAGGCTTTTCCATTAATGGAATGGATGGATGGATGGATGGAGAGATGCAGAGATAAATGCCTGATGGACAGATGGATGGATAAATGCCTGATGGACAGATGGATGGGTAGATGGGCGAATGGATGCACTGCTTTTCTCTGGCTTCTGCATCCCCGTCTGCAGTATACAGGTGTGGAATTTAATTATCCCTGCAGCCCCACAAGCTTCTGATTCCACATCTCTAGTTTGAGTGTCACGTTTCCTCCCCGCCCCCTCCAGCATTACCAGAGCCTGCAAATCCTGAGAATCACGCAACAGCCCCTCAGCTGCAGTCATTCTCTCTGTCAGAGTCATCGCGAGCTGTCGGGCTTTGGAGCTGGAACATTTACACTGGTCCACCAGAAAGTGCTGGATGTTTTCCATCTGTTTCCAGAAAGCTTCCATCTGTGAAATGAGAATGAGAAGCAAGAGGTGGGGGAGAGAAAACTTTTTTAAGAAAGGTATAAAGCTGTCTGGTTCAGGCTTGAGCATTACTATTCACCCCTTATCACAAACTCAGATTCTAAACACTTAACAAGTCGAAGCAAGTTATCTTGGCAACAATCACACTCTCCAGAAGTTCCTCCTCATTCTTTTGTGGGTGCCAGTCAGTTTCAAGACGGCTTTTCAGCAAACACCAGTGCACGACTGATAAGGAAGGAAAACACAATGAGATCCCCCAGCTTAAGCAGCTGAAAGACAGCTGCTTAAGAAAAACAGCCTGTGATCGCTGCCTGGGATGGGGAGAGGAGAGGCTCATGAAATTCAACAGTGTCCTCCTGGAAGCTTCCGGATCTTTAAAAGGGATTAAATCCACCCTGGAAATAAAAGCATGGATGGCCATTTAAATATTTTAATATAATTATTGCCATAACAGCACAAAAGAATAGTATGGCAGAGACAGTGATAACCGTAAAAACATTTTGCTTTCCAGTCTCTTCCTCTTTCCTCAATCTTGGGCTTCCCTGGTGGCTCAGACAGTAAAGAATCTGCCTGCAGTGCAGGATACCTGTGTTGGGAAGATGCCCTGGGGGAGGGCATGGCAACCCACTCCAGTATTCCTGCTTGGAGAATTCCATGAGCAAGAGAGCCGGGCAGGCTGTAGTCCATGGGATCACCAAGAGTCGGACATGACCGAGAGACTGACACTTTCACCCTCATCTTACTGGGAGCAGAGCAGGAAATTGCCAAGTGGTTTAGAATGTCGGGGGCTAAAATTTTTGTCATTGCACCCTCCCAGAGCTCGAAGAACAACGACACCTGGAATCATAATAACTTTTATTTATGGCATGCAGGTTATTCACCGGGTTCCATGTATCACACATCTCATTCCTAGATAAAATACCTGTCAGAAGGACAAGGAACAGGCTCAGATAGTTAGGTCACTGGCTAAGAATCAAGAGGGAGAGGGGAACTGGATTCAGTCCCTTCAGCTCCCACAGCGGTGGTTTTCTCCAGCTTGGCTCCACCCTTTAGATGCCAAGATGGACATTTCTTGCTCAGCAGAGCATGGGCGGGTCAGGGCTTAGTGGTATCAGAAGTTCACGCTGATCTTGTTGCTATAGGTAGAGACAGATGGAGACCTGAAACTCTGAGTCAATCAAACCAGCCATCTCTCCTGGGCATTTTTCCAGGACAAAGCCCATACCTGTATGAACTGGCACCTCTTTGAAAATTTCGTCTCCCATCTCCCGGGCCTCAGGGCAGCTCAGCAAACCCTTTATCGAGCCCCGCCACCTCCTCACTCACATTCACACCCTACTCTTGCCCTTCTCATTCCATCAGATGACTTCCTTTCCAATCACTATCCCAGAAGGTGGACTCAGTTCAGTTTAGTTCAGTCACTCAGTCCTGTCTGGCTCTTTGTGACCCCATGGACTGCAGTACACCAGGCCTCCTTGTCCATCATCAACTCCTGGAGCTTACTCAAACTCATATCCATTGAGTCGGTGATGCCATCCAACCATCTACGACAGAGGATGAAGGTGGACTACCATCCATGAATTCCCGCACATCTGGAAACAGAGTTCTACATCCTAGCAGTTCTGCCTTTTCTCTTCCTATCTCAGAGAACCAGGATGCCCACTCTGTTGTTCTGAAAAACTCATAATTCCCTTAGTGTCCATGACATGATTTTCTCCTGGTTCTTCAAGGTCCATACTCTGCTTCTTGAACCTTCCTCCATCAATGTTTGCAGGATCCAAGATCTGGCATAAGGCTTTTTACTACCCTTTCTACATGCACTCTTGGACCACAGGCATCTCTGTTATTGGATGATGCCAATTTTGTTGTTCAGTTGCTCAGTCTTGTCTGACTCTTTGGACCCCCTGGACTGCAGCATGCCAGGCTTCCTGGTTCTCCTGGGCCAGGGTCATCTCCATTATTGGATGCTGCCAATATGTTAGAGAATCTTATAAGAACTATCAATCATGTGCTTGAAATGGTCAGACAAGGACAAGATGTTCCACTGTTTTGGGGAGACCATGGACCACTGGAATCTGGGTTAAGCACCCTCCTTGAGCCATCTCATCTCGAACATCCTTGCTCTCCGTGTGCTCCTACCTGAGCTTAGTGCTCCATTTCCAGGCATCTCCAACTCAAGATATCAAGCCACACTCAGCATTTTCCCTCCCAACCTGCTGTCATTCTGGGGTCCTTATTTCCATAGACCTGACGCTCTACCCCCTCTTCTTCCCACCATTACCTCCTCAGACACGACCCTCTCAGCTCTCCCACTTTTTCTTACCTCTCCATCCCTATTGCAACTGCTTTCATCAAATTCCTACTGGATTAGCCCCCAAACTCCTACAGATCCTCTGTTCAGCAGCCTGGGCAGTGCTTCTAAAACAGAATGAGTCAAGCCACCCTCTGCCACTTCAGTGACTCCCATCTCCTTGGCATGAGATGGGAGCCTTCAGGGAAGACCTCTGGATTTATCTTGCTCAGCCTGCTTCCTGCCCTGGCTCTCTTCTCTGCCCACTCACTAGACAGCATCCATCCACACTTCCCCCAAAATGTCATCACGGCCCTTTCTACTATGCAGACCCTCTTAACCCTAGAGAGTAAAATGAATTGCTCCCTCCACTGTGCCTCAGTCTTCCCCTATATCCATCTTTGTACCTGTAAGCCACAAAGTCCTCACCTGCTCACCTATTGGTCCCCCCATCAGACTGGCCTGAGCATCTTCCCAGAAGGGTCAGGTCTAAGTTCATTGTGAATTCCTAGTGTCCAGTGTAACACCTGAGTGCCAAGGAAATATTTGTTTAACTCAGAATATTTGAACAGCAGGTAGTAGAACCTTAAAGCAAGAAAGAGAATTTGAGGGAAGCCATCCCCAAAGAAAGGCAATGCCAAAGAATGCTGGAACTACGGCACAATTGCACTCATCTCACACGCTAGTAAAGTGATGCTCAAAATTCTCCAAGCCAGGCTTCAGCAACACATGAACCATGAACTTCCAGATGTTCAAGCTGGATTTAGAAAATGCAGAGGAACCAGAGATCAAATTGCCAACATCTGCTGGATCATCGAAAAAGCAAGAGAGTTCCAAAAAAACATCTATTTCTGCTTTATTGACTATGCCAAAGCCTTTGACTGTGTGGATCACAATAAACTGTGGAAAATTCTTCAAGAGATGGGAATACCAGACCATCTGACCTGCCTCTTGAGAAACCTGTATGCAGGTCAGGAAGCAACAGTTATAACTGGACATGGAACAACAGACTGGTTCCAAATAGGAAAAGGAGTACATCAAGACTGTATATTGTCACCCTGCTTATTTAACTTATATGCAGAGTACATCATGAGAAACGCTGGGCTGGAGGAAACACAGGCTGGAATCAAGATTGCCGGGAGAAATATCAATAACCTCAGATATGCAGATGATACCACCCTTATGGCAGAAAGTGAAGAGGAACTAAAAAGCCTCTTGATGAAAGTGAAACAGGAGAGTGAAAAGGTTTGGCTTAAAGCTCAACATTCAGAAAACTAAGATTGTGGCATCTCGTCCCTTCACTTCATGGGAAATAGATGGGGAAACAGTGTCAAACTTTCTTTTTCTGGGCTCCAAAATTACTGCAGATGGTGACTGCAGCCATGAAATTAAAAGACGCTTACTCCTTGGAAGGAAGGTTATGACCAATCTAGATAGCATATTGAAAAGCAGAGACATTACTTTGCCAACAAAGGTCCGTCTAATCAAGGCTATGGTTTTTTCAGTAGTCATGTATGGATATGAGAGTTGGATGGTGAAGAAAACTGTGAGCCAAAGAATTGATGCTTTTGAACTGTGGTGTTGGAGAAGACTCTTGAGAGTCCCTTGGACTGCAAGAAGATCCAACCAGTCCACCCTAAGGGAGATTGGTCCTGGATGTTCATTGGAAGGACTGATGTTGAAGCTGAAACTCCACCTCATAGGAAGAGTTGACTCATTGGAAAAGACCCTAATGCTGGGAAGTATTGAGGGCAGGAGGAGAAGGGGAAGACAGAGGATGAGATGGCTGGATGGCATCACCGACTTGATGAACATGGGTTTGGGTAGACTCCGGGAGTTGGTGATGGACAGGGAGGCCTGGCGTGCTGTGATTCATGTGGTTGCAAAGAGTCGAACACGAACGATTGAACTGAACTGAACTGAACTGATCCTCTTAGGAATTTATTAGTGATGCCTGGAGTTTGAGCAGTTAGCAGCTGGTATCTGCTCTAACCCACAGGGCAGTAATGTCACAGAGGGTTAGGGTGATATTTGCTTTGAATGATAAAAAGATCCATCTAAAATTTAAACAAGGAGAATTCATTAAAAGGAAAAAAAAAAGACTCCCTCAGTAAACCTTGGCCCCTTAATTACACCTTCTCTATCACTTAACTTCAGAAATGGGATCCTTGGCTCCAGGGCATATTTAATACTCCAATACAACAAAGAATTTGAGTATTAAACATGCTTCTAGGTACTGGTTCTTTAATCTTGCCAAATGAACTGTCCCAGAAACCATGCTTTTTATAGGAGAAAGTAAATCCACCACATACATTAGCTATTAGCTGCTCAGAATATTCTCTTTCCTTCTTTTCCACATCTGCCAGAGTGATGTATTCGGAATCACTGCCACCCAACATCTCTGTGTTGGACAGTTTGACCTGAAGTCTCTTTTCTAACTCCTCCAAATCCTGGAGAAAAAAAGAAAAAGACAAAGAAAATCTAATGTACCTTAAATTCTAGAGAAGAAATACTTTTATTTTTCACCACATTATCATAAAATATTTCTTATGATAATTAATGCTCTGGGTATCGTCCTACTGAAGGATTGATGGTAAAAATCTACTTTTCTCATTAAATGTAGAGCCTCAGGAATAATGGATTATTATCTTTTGGAAATAGGTAATAATGGATTATTCTGTATTTTCCTCACCCTCCCCCAAATAGGCCATACTTTAGTATCTTCCAATCTTGATGAAGTTACAGGAACATGTCATAAAATCTGGGGTGCTGGGATGGGATATTTCCTCTCCACTCCTCGGGCTTCCATGGGGAAGGATTACATAGTACACCCCAGGGAGGAAGTGATATGTATTTGGTGGTTCAAAAGCAGGAAGTGAGCACAGCCCCTAGCTTAAGCAGCCTCATCCTCTTTGGGACAGAGCATTCAGGGGAGGCCACTGCCCTGGTGTGGCTTCAACCCAGAGTGAGCTGGGCAGCAAGGGTCCCTGTTCTGTGTGAGGAGGCCTGAAGTGGCCCAGCTTTGCTGGTAATTTAGGTAAGCAGTTTACCTAATCCTGGATTCAGTGTTAGGAAGCCATGCTTCTAAGTCACACCCTGCAAGCAGGTTCCTTTCAGTAATAAAGCTGACATTTGTATATATGTCTCCCCAATACTTTCTCTTAATTAAATCAGAACTTAGAAGGAAAAGGAGAACCCTATGTATGGAGTCCTTCAAACCCCCACACAGAGTGTGGGTGGCAGTTCTGTTTTCTCCAGACCTGTGTTCACTGACATGAAATCAACACTGGTGTAGGTTTAGGTTCATTAGGAAAACTGCTATTGATTGTCCAAGTGGAAGCCATATGTGGCTTCTAAATTCTCATAGCATTTCTACTAGAAAGAAATGAGGGTTCCTTTCCAGGTAAGGAAATTCATCTATAGGAAGTTGAGATATCTTGTCCAAAGTTCTCCAGTAGGAAGTGGTATGCTAGGCTAGGTCTCTTAGGCCCATGGACTCCAGAGCCTCACTCTTCCAACTGCGTGCATTATCTGCTTCTTTCCAAAGCAGCTCCCATTTCTCGGTACTTCTCATCCTCATATAGAGGTTCTAAGGCTGCTGCCAATATTAAAGGAAAGTCTCCATTTAAAATCCTCAGACAGACTGTATCCAGCAAATTGTAGCCACTATAATTAAAATGCTCTGTAAGTGGTAGATGTGAGATTTGATCCCAGACCTGCAGACACCAAAGCTCTTATTCTTGTTATATGACATATGACATCATTTCATTACTCATATAACTGCAAGTATCATCACATAATCATTATTTTTTGTCATTGGAGAGTCATTTAGACTCACTGAACTTCAACTTCCTCAGCTGTAAACAAAACTAATGATGGCCACTCACAGGGCTGCTGTGAAAATTAAATAATACATGTAAAGCCCTGTGTGCACTGCCTGATGATCACAATAGTGGTAGTACTCAGGATGATGACAATGATGACAATAAAAATGAAGATGGTCTGCTTTTTCCTTGGGATGTAGTGATGAATCCTCCCACATGGAATCCAGAGGAATGAAGAAGAAATATTCCTTCCCAGTCTCCTGAATCTCATCGTGGTGGTGATAAAGATGACAGTGGTGCCCATGATGAAGATAATGGTGATGGTGGCAGTGATGAGGGTGATGACAATGATATGATAATGAAGGTGAAGGTAGTGAAGCAGAAGTGACAATGATGAGGATGATGGTGGAGGGGGTGACGGTCATGGTGATGAAGACGATAATGATGCAGATGATGCTGGTGATGGGAGTGGTAAGAGTGATGGCAATGACGATGGTGGTGATGATGAAATACTGGTAGTGCTTTTGGAAGTGAGGAGAAGCATGGTGAGGTGGTGGTGCTGACAATGATAAGAATGACAATGAAGATAATGATAACGGTGGTGACAGTCATCACAAGAATAATTATGACAATAACAAAGATGGTGGTGGCGATGGTGACAATGATGATAATGAGGGCGGCGGTGGTGACTGTGTTGGTATTAAAATGATAATAATGGCAATGATATTGATGATGATGGCAGCGATCATCAGCGTCTAGCTGCTACTGAGTGTCCATTGGAAGCACTGATGCTGAAGCTGAAACTCCAATACTTTGGCCACATGATGCAAAGAGCTGACTCAAAGACCCTGATGCTAGGAAAGATTGAGGGCAGGAGGAGAAGGGGATAACAGAGGATGAGATGGTTGGATGGCATTACTGACTCAACGGACATGGGTTTGGGTAAACTCTGGGAGTTGGTGATGGACAGGGAGGCCTAGCGTGCTACAGTCCATGGGGTCACAAAGAGTCGTACACGACTGAGTGACTGAAATGAACTTAGCTGCTACTTTGCTACATGTTTCATACACAACTCTCTTCTCCTTTCTGTAATCCCATAGGACAGGAATTACTATGCCATGGCACAAATGAAAAAACCTAGCATTCTGAGAGTTTGTGAAAGACAGATCATGGTATCAACCTCTACTGCCTTGACTCATTTTGCTGTGCATGAAACAATATAAAGGTCATATAAAAGGCTGAAAAGAGAAGAATGAAAAGTGGTATTAAGGGTTGTAACTAATAAACAAGTTATATATTTTAAAATACCCCCAAATTGTATAGAAAATAACATCAATTGTGGTTCTCTTTGAGTACTGGATATGACTGATATTCTTTTTTCCTACTTTCAATGTTTTTCCACATTTTAATAATATATATCGTTATATTTATGTTTATACCTATAGTTTTATATATCATTATATTGTGTTGAAAACTGTGTTGTAATAAAGTATTTTTATGCATAAAAGATACTTTCTTATGATATTATGTTTTATATATCTTAATGAGCTATTTTTAAGTTACTTTGAAATATAGGTTGAAGACTTACATTTTCTTGCTTTGAAAGAATCTTCTGGTATAATTCATCATCAGACTTCTTTTTAGGAAGAAGGTCAAGCAGGCACATTTTAAAAATCTGAATAAACATCTATTTCCAAAAAGGGAAACAAAACAATAAGAAATATTTCAACAATGGTATCTCCACCCCTCCTTCCTTTTTCTCCCACCAACTTCTTTCTCCCCTTCCCCCAACCATTTTGGCTCTAGGAAAAGACCTCAGATTTAAAACCATGACAATGGACTATAATGAACTGCATTTTCAGGAAGCTTCTAAAGAAAAATGCCTCACCTCTCCTGCGCCTACTTACAAGGAGCCTACTCTTTGGGAAGCCCCCCACTTTCCCCATTTCCATGAGTCAAGAAAACAGACAAGGCAAAGGGGGAGTTGCTTCTCTGTGAAAACAATCAGAAGAACAGTTTTAAGAAATTAGGATGTGTAAAGTCATCCACTCCAGCCCCCTGTCTCAAAGGATGGAGGTGTCCTTTAAATCAAGAAGTGTCCTCCATAGGCAGGGACACCTTGGGAAGTCCAAGGGTACTGTCTCTACAGTTTAATCTTTCACTTATTGCAGGACATCTGAGTCTTTCCAGTTTGGGGTTATTCTGAATAAAGCTGCTAGGAACATTCACATAGAGATTTTTGAGTAAACATAAATTTCTCTGGGATGAATGTCCAAGAGTACAATTGCTGGGTCTTCTGGTAACTGTATGTTCAATTTGATGAGAAACTGTCTGTTTTCTGGAGTGGGCTTTTATAGTCCTACCAGCAATGTATTAGTGATCCAGTTTCATCACATCCTTACCAGCATTTGGTGTTGCTGCTGCTTTTATTTTAGCCTTCTTGATAGGTATGTACACATTTCTCATGCAGTTTTAATTTCCATCTCCCTAATGGCTTAAGGGAATGACAGAGGATGAGATGGTTGAATGGCATTGCTGACTCAGTGGACATGAGTTTGAGCAAGCTCTGGGTGATGGTGAAGGACAGGGAAGCCCAGTGTGCTGCAGACCACAGGGTCACAAAGAGTAGGTCATGACAGTGACTGAACAACAACAACAATGGCTTAATGATGTTGAACATCTTTTCATGTGCTTTTGTGCGTGTTTACCTGTCAGGCACATAAGCCATATATTCTTTTTGGTGAAATATCTGTCCATGTCTTTTGCCCATGTTCCAACTGGATTCTTATTTCTATTGAGGCTTGCGAGTTCCTTATATATTGTAGGTACTAGTTCTTTTTTACAATGTGGTTTGCAAAATATTGCCTCAGTGTTTTAATCCTCTCAACAGGGAATTTTTGCAGAGCAGAAGTTTCTTATTTTGATGAGTTTCAATTTATTAGTATAATGGACCATAATACTGGAGTTAATCTAAGAACCTTTGCTTAGATCCCAAAGACTTTATTCCTTTTTTTAAAAGATTTATAGTTTTATACTTTAAGTTTAAGTACATTAGCCATTTTTAGTTAATTTTTGCATGAGGTATGAGGTTTAGCTTGAGGTTCATTTTGGTTTGCTTACGGATGCTCAACTGCGTAATTTATTGAAAATATTAACCTTCCTCCACTGAACTGCCTTACACCTCTGTCAAAGATTAGTTAGACATATTTATGAAGCAAGGCATCTTTTGTATTGAGAACTAATTGACATAACCAGCTTTGCTCTTCTTTCTGAAGATTGCTTTCACTATTTGGGGGTCTCGTGTGTCCATACAAATTTTAGGAGTCTTATTTTAAAAATACCATTCAGATTTTGATAGGGACTGCACTGAATCTGTAGATTGCTTTCAGTAATATAGATATTTTATCAATAGTAATTCTTTCAATACATGTGCATGGGATATCTTTCCATTTATTTGTGTGTTCCTCGATTTCTTTCATCAAAGTCTTAAATTTTCAGTACACAGGACTTTCACCTCCTCAGTTAAATTTATTCCTCTGTGTCTTATTCTTTTTGATGCAATTGTAAATGAGGTTGTTCTCTTAACTTCTCTTCCTGTTAGTTTGTTTTTCATGTATAAAACACAACAGATTTTTGTATGTTGATTTTGTACCCTGCAACTTCATGGAATTCATTAGTTCTAACAGTTTTCTGTGAAGTCTTTTCTATGTATAAAATCATGTCTTTTGAAGAGTCTTTACTTCTTCCTTTCCATTTTGGATTCTGTTTATTTCTTTTTCTTGCCTAACTTCCCTAGAAATTCCAGTACTATGGTGGACAAAAGTGGCGAGAGTGGGCATACGTGTATTTTCCTGATCTTAGAGGAAAAGTTTTTAGCTTCTCACTGTTGACTATGATGTTAGTTGTGGGTTTGTCATATATAGCCTTTGTTACTTTAAGGTACATTCTCTCCATGCCTACCTTGTTGACAGATTTTATCATAAATACATGGTACATTTTATTAAGTGCTTTTTCTGCTTTGAGATGATCATATGATTTTTATCCTTCACTTTGTTAATGTGGTGTATCATGTTGATTGATTTGTGGGCGTTGAATCCTTGCATTTCTGGAATAAATCCTACTTAATTACGGTGTTAAAAAGTGAAAGTGTTAGTTGCTCTGTCCTATCTGACTCTTTGTGACCCCAGGGACTGGGGCCAGCCAGGCTTCTCTGTCCATGGAATTCTCCAAGCAAGAATACTGCTTGGAGTATTCCTTTCCTTTCTTCAGGGTATCTTCCTGATTCAAGAACTGAACCTGAATCTCCTGCACTACAGGCAGATTCTTCACCATCTGAGCCACCAGGAATGCTATAATCGTTTCAATCTGCTGCTAAATTTGATTTGCTAATATTCTGTTGAGAAGTTTTGCATCTCTTTTTACCTGAGATGGTGGTCTATATTTTTCTTTTTTTCCAGGCATCTATCTGGTTTTGGTATCAGTGAAATGCTGGCCTAGTGAAATGAGTTTGGAATCATTCCATTCTCTTCAGTATTTTGGAAGAGTTTGAGAAGGGTAGGTATTAAATCTTCTTTAAGTGTTTTTGTAGAACTTACCAGTGACGCCATTGACCCTTCTTTTTTTGTCAGGAGATCTGTCAATTTTGTTTATCTTTTAAAAGAACCAGACATTGCTTTGTTGATCTTTTCAATGCTTACTTTTTAAGTCTCTATTTCATTTATTTCCACTGTGAACTTCATTATTTTCCTTCCTTCTACTAACTCTTGGCTTCTCTTTTTCTTCTTCTAGTTCCTACAGGTGTAAAGTTGGATTGTTCATCTGAGATTTTTCTTGTTTTTTGAGGTAAGCCTGGATGGCTATGAATCTCCCCTAGGAACTGCTTATGCTGCAGTCTACAGATTTTCGTAAGTTTTATTTCCACTTTTATTTGTCTCAAAATATTTTTCAATTTCTCCTTTGATTTCTTCATTGATTCATTGGTTGTTCAGTAGCACATTATTTAATATTCACGTATTTGTGACTTTTTCAGTTTTCTTCCTGTACAGGTATCCCTAGTTTTATTGAACTCTGCTTTAATCGCACTTTGCAGACATTTCATTTTTACATATTGAAGGTCTGTACCAACCATGTGTTGAGCAAGTATTTCATCATCACTTTTCCAACAGCATTATCTCACTTTGTGGCTCTGTGTCACATTTTGGTAAGTCTTGCCATATTTCAAATCCTCCACTAGCAAAAAGATTACAATTTGCTGAAGGCACAGATGATGGTCAGCATTTTAAAATAACAAACTATTTTATTCTTTTTTAATTTTAAAAAGTTATTTAATGTGCTTTGTGATTAGATTTCTTTTTTTTTTAATTTTATTTGGAGGCTAATTACTTTACAATATTGTAGTGGTTTTTGCCATACATTGACATGAATCAGCCACGAGCTTACATGTGTTCCCCATCCTGAACCCCTCTCCCACCTCCCTCCCCATCCCATCCCTTTGAGTCATCCCAGTGCACCAGCCCTGAGCACTTGCCTCATGCCTTGAACCTGGACTGGTGATCTGTTTCACACATGATAATAGACATGTTTCATACTATTTTAAAATTAAGATATGCATATCGTTCTCTTAGATATGCACTGCACACTTAATAAACAACAGTGTAGTGTAAATATAACTTTCATATGCACTGGGAAACCAAAAACTCATGTGACTCCCTTTACTATGATATTCACTTTACCGCAGTTATTTGAAACCAAATCCACAATATCTCCAAGGTATGCCTGTAACTGATTTCTAGTTTCATGCCACTGTGGTTGGAAAAGATGCTTGATACGATTTTGACTTTAAATTGATTGGGACTTCTTTTGTGGCTTCATTATGCTTGCCAATACTAACAAGCTCTAAGAAGACAAAAATTGGCCTGGCTTTTTACCCACTAAAGTCTAAGGCTATGTAAAGTAACATTCTTTTCTCAGGATGTCCATCGCAAATCTGTTTTCTTTTTGACCCCCAAACCAAAACAGTAATGTTTATTGGTCTTGTCTCATTTCTTCAAATTTTAAAACCTTTTCAATTTAGAATAATTATGGACTTAGAGGAAGGTGCAAGAACAGCAGAGTTCTGTGTGCTTACCCCCAGGTCTGCTATCTCACATCACTGTGGGATTAAAATATCACATCAAATCGGGAAATCAACATAGGTCCAATACAGGTGGCTGACCTTACTCGTTTTTTACCCATTTTTGCAGGCACTCATTTGAGTGTGTAAGTGTGTTTGTGGTTTTATGCGATTTTACCCCATGTATTCCTATGGGCTTCCCAGGTGGCTCCGTGGTAAAGAACCCACTTGCCAATACGTGGCTTCAGTCTCTAGGTTGGGAAGATTCCCTGGAGAAGGAAATGGCAACCTACTCCAGTATTCGTGGGCTTAAAGTCGATGGGTTGCAAAAGAGTCTGCTATGATTCAGTGACCAAACAACAATAGATTCCTATAACCACTGCCACAAACGAGATAATCTTCCAGCACCAGGGAAACCCCCTGGTCCTACTGCTGTTCTGATAGCAGCCACCCCCTTCCTACAGCCTCTAATCTATTCTTGTCTCTGCCATTCTGCTTTTAAAGATGACAACCCCACCCCCTAGACAAGTCCAGCACCCCTGTCTTCCTCAAGGGCTGCCAGGGCGCTCTAAGCTTCTGGGCTGCTTCTGGTCTGAGTCGCTTCTGAACTCTGACTTGCGACGACAGGTCTCTTCCAGAGGAACAAAATTTGAAGTCTTTGCGTAACATGGCTCTCTCCTCCTCCCTGTGTTTCTCTAGGTCCTGCACACTTGAAGACACGCCCTGCAGAGAACGGAAGGCCAGGCTTAAAAAGCACTTTCCCCAGGAGATGTTGATTTCAGCCAGACACATTTCTACTGAGCACCTACTCTGTGCAGAGCATTGTTCTGGGCTCTGAGGATACGCAGACCTTGTACTCAGACAAACTTCATTTGGGTTCTGACTCTGCCATTTACCAGCCGTGTGATCTTGGGCAACTGATCGACCTCTCTGAGCCTCAGGTTCCTCATGAGTAAAACAGCAGTGAGGTTTCCATGAGATCAGACATTTAAAGTGTTTAGCCTAGCAGAGTATCAATGCTTCGTAAACAGTGGTGTAATGATGCTGGTTACACATCCCCAAAGAGCCCAGAGTTTTGCCCACAGAGACTTTTCTTTTCCGTGTGTTTTTTTAATTTTCTTTTATTTTTAACTGGAGGATAATTACTTTACAATGTTGTGCTGGCTTCTGCCAAACACCAACATGAATCAGCAATAGATACATGTATCCACAGAGACTTTTCAAAGTGGGACAACTTAACTCCATGATTCTATAGAGTAAGAGCTGGAAGTATATTATTTTCACACCTTTCCTAAAGTGGCCCAGAGAGGGGAAGTAACTTACCCACAGTTACACAGCTGATAAGTGTCAAAGGGTGGATTAGAACCCAAGTTTCTGACTCTTCAGGTCAGTCGCTCAGTCATGTCTGAATTTTTGTGACTCCATGGACTGCAGCATGCCAGACTTCCCTGTCAACCACCAACTCCCGGAGCCTGCTCAAACTCATGTGCATCGAGTCAGTGATGCCATTCAACCATCTCATTCTCTATCATCCCCTTCTCCTCCTGCTTTCAATCTTTCCCAGCATCAGGATCTTTTCCAATGAGTCAGTTCTTTGCATCAGGTGGCCAAAATATTGGAGCTTCAGTTTCAGCATCAGTCCTTCCAATGAATGTTCAGGGTTGATTTCCTTTAGGATGGACTGGTTGGATCTCCTTGCAGTCTAAGGGACTCTCAAGAATCTTCTTCAACACCACAGTTCAAAAGTATCAATTCTTTAGCACTCAGCTTTCTTTGTGGTCCAACTCTCACATTCATACATGACTACTGGAAAAACCATAGGTTTGACTAGATAGACCTTTGTCGGAAAAGTGCTTTTTAATACACTGTTTAGGTTGGTCATAGCGTTCCTTCCAAGGAGCAAGTGCCTTTTAATTTCATGGCTACAGTCACCATCTGCAGTCATTTTGGAGCCCTCCAAAATAATGTCTGTCACTGTTTCCATTGTTTCCTCATCTATTTGCCATGAAGTGATGGCACTAGATGCCACGATCTTCATTTTTGAATGTTGAGCTGTAAGCCAGCTTTTTCACTCTCCTCTTTCACTTTCATCAACATGCTCTTTAGCTCCTCTTCACTTTCTGCCATAAGGGTGGTGTCATCTGCATATCTGAGGTTATTGATATTTCTCCCCACAATCTTGATTCCAGCTTGTGCTTTATCTAACCCAGCATTTCTCATGATGTACTCTGCATATAAGTTAAATAAGCAGGCTGACAATATGCAGCCTTGATGTACTCCTTTCCCAATTTGGAACCAGTCTGTTGTTCTATGTCCACTTCTAACTGTTGCTTCTCGACCTGCAAACAGATTTCTCTGGAACCAGGTAAGGTGGTCCAGTATTCCCATGTCTTAAAGAATTTTCCACAGTTTGTTGTGATCCACACAGTCAAAGGCTTTGACATAGTCAATAAAGCAGAAGTAGATATTTTTCTGGAACTCTCTTGCTTTTTTGATGATCCAACGGATGTTGGCAATTTGATCTCTGGTTCCTCTGCCTTTTCTAAATCCCGCTTGAACATCTGGAAGTTCTTGTTTCTGGTGCTCTTGGGACTTTCCCAGTTCCAGTTTAAGTGTCTCCCTCCATGGAAGTCTGATCACTTCCTCAAAGCCTACACACCCTCAGGTTGTCTCTTATACATTCTCATGGTACTCCACCATTTATTTGCTTTGTCATATTTTTCACCTCTGTGCATTTTGTGCAGTCTTTTGACTGCCATCTCTCCCTTGAACAGTAGGCTCCATAAAGGCAGGTACTGCCCGGCAGGGTGGGGGGTCTGCCCGCAGGGAAGATGGGCAGATGAGTGATGGTGAATGCTCTGTACACAACAGCAGGCTGCTTCCCTGTGGGCATTCACTGGCTGCTCCCGGGGTGAGGCTGGCCAGGAGCATGTCACTCACCAGCCCAATGGGGCTCTGCGCACACAAACAATCGCCTCCAGGGAGCAGGGCCTTGGAGAGAATCGCAGGGTCACCCGCCCGCAAGCAGGACCAGGTGTGACCGACGGAAGCAGGCTGTACTTCAGGTGGGCGTGTGCCTCATATACCTGGGCTTCTACAGGGGCGTCTGTGGGGCTTGATTTCTGGGATCCTAGGGTGATTTGTGGTTTCACATACTGGGGCCTGATCAGGATGCTTATTCTGCTCACTTAGCAAAACTTCTTTCTGTTTTATTCTCAATTTAATATCCTTTTATTTTTCCAGTTTCTAATGAAGCACCTGTGGGCCTATCTGTGTCTGTCTGTCTTTCTCACCATCTACCCCTCCCCTTCTCTTCCCAACAGGTCTTCTCTCTTCTCCTTTTTCTCTGGAGGTCTCCTCCCTCACTCAATAATTCAGAGGATATGTCTCAAGAACTAATTCCTCTTTTCTTAAAAAAAAATTATTTTATTTGGCTATGCCAGGTTTTAGGTGAAGCATGTGGGTTTCTAGTTTCCTGACCAGAGAGCGATCAAACCAGTGTGGGTCACCAGGGAAATCCTGATAATTGTTTTAGGCCCAGTGGCCTTGCTGCCTGGCTAACCCAGGGGGTTCTGCACTGCAGTGGGACTCATTTTTCTGACTTCCTGCGGCTTGGATCCAGTGTGGATTCATGTGTGCCTGGCAGAGACTATCTTGTTTCCTGATGTCCATGGCTCTGATTTCTCCTCTCTTCACTCAGACAAGGTACGCAACTACACATTTCAGCCCCAACTTAGCACCTTATGACTTAGGGCCTGTCTCCTCTCTGTGCCTCGGTTTCCCCATCCGTAAAGTGGACAGAATAATGGCACCTACCTTGCCAGGTTGTATGAGGTTTAACATAACCACTTGTGTGATGTCCCCAGGCCTAAGTGTCTAGCAGTGAAGCTGCTCAGTCGTGTCTGACTCTTTGTGACCCCATGGACTGCAGCCTATTAGGCTCCTCCATCCATGGGATTTTCCAGGCAAGAGTCCTGGAGTGGGTTGCCATTTCCTTCTCCAAGCGTGTGGTAAGCACTCAATAAAGTTAGTGATCCTAAATCTTTTGATCATCATTATCCTTCCTCTAAATATACTGTTCTCTTTGTTCTCTGTCTCCATCAAGAGGTGTGCCCAGAGAGTAGGTATCCAGCTTTCTGCTTAACCCCAGTGTGTGTGTGTGCTCAGTCACTAAGTCGTGTCTGACTCTTTTGCAACGCCATGGACTGTAGCCTGCCAGGCTCCTCTGTCCATGGGATTTCCCAGGCAAGAATACTAGAGTGGGTTGCCATTTCCTTCTCCAGGTGATCTTCCTGACTTAGGGATGGAACCTACATCTCCTGCACTGGCAGGTGGATTCTTTACTGCTGAGCCACCATGGAAGCCCTTAATCACCACAGTGCTGTACCCTATCTGCAGGAAAGATTTGCTTTTCCATTTTGTGGTAGGATGCCTAATCTCTCTCTCCGCTGTCACTGATACCCATTTCCTGAGCGTTCCCAGGATTCCATGCACACAGAGAGCGGGTCTCTGGGTCCTGAGTGCTCCACCTACCATGTGCTTCTCCTGCCTCAAGGCCGTGTCCAACTGCAGCAGGTCTCTTAAGTGAAGGTTGTAGATACACAAGTCAAGGTCCACACTGAAAAGTGCGAAGAGAAACAGAAGAGATTTTCAGAGGATTTGAGGTGGGGCCAGAGGTTACCGAGTTATCAGGACATCCCTGCCCAGGCCAAGCCACGGTGCACCCTGACTCCAGATGTTAAATTCGGCAGTGTGCTAAGATTCCTCACGGCCACTCAAGGTGCTTAGGAGAAATCAAGGAAGATATCTGAAACCCACTTGTGGCCAGAAGGGTACAGCTGCTCGAGAATCAAAGACAGGAGACAGGAATAGATGGAAGGTAAGAAAAACGATCACTTCCCCTGGCCCCGCCCCGGGCATTTTCAGGTCTAGCATCAAATGTCATCCTTCCCCTCTGCCACCATGTACACATTCTCAAGCCCATTTTACAGATGGGAAAACTGACTTAGGAAATCAACAGTCAGAGAAATCAAGTAGCAGTCGTGGTCACAGGGGCAGATAAGTGAGTGTGTAGATGAAGGCCTTTGACTCTCTTTCCTACACAAGCAAAGGCGTTTTAAATACTACATTCCCACCTGAGCTATTACAAGTCCAAATGCTCAGAAACATCCCTTTCCAGCCTGGCAGGGGAGCCAAGAAAGCTCCAAGTCAATGACGTCCCACCTTTCTGGGGCCCCCTCCAGGGGCAACATCTTCTGAGCCCACTCTCTCTCTCCACAGCCCTGAGCCAGGCTGTGCCTTGTTCATCTCACCCAAGGCCCGGAGGGACTTACAGAAATTCAGAGCCGACAGGGGCCTGAGGACCAACACACGAATCTACTGACTACTTTATTGAATACCCACTGTGTGCTGAACTCTGCTCTGCACTGGGCACTTTGGCAATTCAGAGTGTGGACTGCTAAAACCAAGGAATCAGGGTCAAACCCGGCTATAACACTCACCTGCTGTGTGATCTTGGGCAAGTCACTCAGCCTCTCAGTGTCTCATTTTATTCTTTGTAAAATGAAGGCAACATTAGCATCTACTTCACAACCTCAATGACTGAGGGCTGTTAAGAAGAATTAATTACTTGGCTCATGAATATTCATCACTGCATGTGTCTCGGGCTCCCCCTGGCTGGTAGGACACAGCTGTGAATAAGACAGACCTGGTCTTTGTGCTCACGAGATAATCTCGGCAAAGTGCTAAATATTTTGTACATGGAAGGCACTTAACCAGTGCCAGCCGCTGCTATGCAGGGCATGAGGCAGGTCAGTAATTAGAAGAGGCCCTCCTGTCTCTCCCCGCAGGACCCAGGCTGGGTTCCCTAACCCCTCTGCCGGCCAACGCCACACATTCAGCTCCAGCTCTGACACCGGGTCGCTGTGTGTCCATGGCTGAGTCCTTAACCACTGTGGGCCTCCATTTTTCTCCACTGACCAGGATATGGCCCATCGGTCTGAGTCCTCCATCCGCCCCCTCCTCACCTCTCGCAGGTCAGCATCTCGGGGAAGCTGCTTGCCCCAAGGAAGCTGCGACCCAGGAACCTGTCGTCGCTGGCGGCTGAGTGGACGCTGGAAGAGGAGCTGCAGTCGTCCTTCTCGGCCTGGCTCAGGCTCCCCAGGCTGCTGGAAGGGGACGCCTCCAGCGGCTGGTTTGGCAAGACGGCCTGCTTTAAGGTTTCGTGCAGAGATGGGTTGGAGGAACCGTCGGCCAGAGGCTGGGAGACAGGAGACAGAGCGCCCTCTCAGTCCATGTGACCCATCATCAGCATGTTTCTGTAATTCTACCCAGGACACATGCGGTGGATCCCAGGGAGGCCAGGCCGGGGAGGGTGGGGAGGGTGTGAGTAGATTTTGCAGCTTCTGTCCCAGGGCATGGCCCAGGCCCCGGCCCCAGGGACCCCCATCACATCGCTGGGTCTCATCGCTCTTCCCTGGAGGTCAGCCCCTCTGCACCAGGCTCCTCCCCGCCAGCTCTCAGACCCCAGGCCTGCTGTCTGTCAACCTACCTTCCTTCTCAGGGAACACAAGCCCCTTCCCACTGCCATGACCACACGAGGACACAGCCTAGAGCCTTGCACAGCTGGAGAGCTCAGCAAACATCAGCTGTCCATGGGTCCAGCCTCAATTCTTCTGCTCCCAGAGATGCATGTCCAGAGGGCACTGAACCTGCGGCCAGCTCCAAACCCTCACTGTCATCCCATGTTTCTGGGCCTTTCCAGACTTTGGTTCCTATGCCTCAAATTCCCCTCACCGTTTGCAGAGCAGAAATGGACACAGACCCTTCCCTGCTCCCCAGGCCCAGCCCAGGCTGCAGGTCCCGGGTCATTTGTGTCCCGTCTGCTATCACACACTGTCCTACAAGATCTGCAGGGCTGCGAGGGCCTCCAGGTGAGGACAGTGCCCTCCTGACCACCAGATAACCCGCAGTGCCCACCACCGAGCCTGCCCAGCACAAGTACTCATGATGAATAAACTCCCTGAGTTTGGCAGTTTCGAGCTATCACCCACCCACTAGATAGTGAAGGAAGTGGTTCCCAGTGTGTGTGCAGGAAGCAGTTCCATGAACTATAAGCAGTTACTGCTCACTGTGAATGTTCCACAGAAAAACTAGTTTAGGAAAGTCTGCGTGAACAAAGTAGAATCATTTTCCCCCCTTTTTAGCTATGTCACAGCTTGTGGGATCTTAGTTCCCCAATTAGGAATCGAACCCGTATCCCTTTTTGGGAGCATGGAGTTTTAACCACTGGACTGCCAGGGAAGTCCCTGGAATCATTTCTTTGGTGCAAGACTTCTCAGAGTTTTCACTATGCTCTGCTGTCCTCAAAAGCAAATAATAATTTAAAAAACTGAATGTGTACTGAGTGTGTAGACATTATAAACTGTTATAAGTCCTATGCCTAATACACCATCTAACCCTCAAGACAACTAGGTGAGGCAGGAGGCAATTTATCCCCATTTAATTGATGAAGAAACTGAGGCCCTGAGAAGTCAGGAAATGGCTTGGAGTAAACGGCTGAGCTGGGAGGTAGGTTCAAGCCTGTCCGCTTTATGACCACGAGAGCAGGCTGTCCCTTCCTCAACTTACTCAGCCAGGAAACTCCTTCTTTCATGGAGCATCTCCTAGGCCAAGGGCTCCCTGAAGCATTAGGGATTATGCTGCCCTCTGAAAAATGCCTGGCCCCAGGTGTGAACTCCTGGCTCCAGGCATAAGACCTGCGGGTACAACTTTGGCCCTACCACTTTCTGCAGCATGACCTTGCACAGGTTATCAGCCTCTCTGGGCCTTAGTTTCCTTGTGCATCAAGTGGAGATAACAGTCTTATTTACTTTACAGGAACTGGCTAGGAACGCTGAAACACCTAATGTATGACAGATGCTAAGCGTTATGCTGGCCCCATTGAAAGTGTTCAGTTAAGTGTCAGCTGCTGGCATGAGTCCTGGGGTCTCTGAATGAGCAGTAATGTTAGTAACTTGTATCAGCATCAGTATTTGTGTTAGTGTTGAAAGAGCAGAGTGGATGCCTGGCGTCATGAGAATACCTTGCTCTACCATGGGCATACCCTGCCCCTGACAACACCGTCATAAAATGGATTCACCCTAAAGTCATGCCCCATTACAAAGCCACAGAATTATCCCTATTAAAATGGCTTGCCATAAAATCCTCAAATAGGACCCCAAATTGCACATTTACATCTCCCCCCTCCTACCCCAATCTCTAGCGCATTACTGGTAAATTGCATTTCTAAGACGGAGCTCAGGACGCTTACCCTGAACCTCTGATTGATGGGATAGACGACTTTTGCCTTCAGTGCAAATGCTGTGATATTACTGTTGAAAGCCGGCTCGTATTCCTGGGGAGAAGAAAGAATAAATGGCGTGGGGAGGCTTTTGGTGAAATGAAGGACAAACCACCGAGTTTCCAAAGTACCACATCCCATTGGTAACAGTGGCCCTGAGAAGGGACGATAATAAACACATTTAGAGCCAAGTTGCTAGGAGGATGAATGGGTGGATAGATGGACGAATGGATGGATGGACAGATATATGAGTGGATGGACAGATGGACAGATGGATGGGGCAGGTGGATGGATGGATGGATAGATGGATGAATGGATGGATGGACAGATATATGAGTGGATGGAGAGATGGATGGGGCAGGTGGATGGATGGATGGATGGATGGGTGTACGGATGGCTGTGGGAGAGACAGAGGTACAGATGGGCGAGGGGATGAATGGACAGATGTTACAAAGCACATTCTTCATTTAATTCTAAGTCTTCAGCTTTGGAAGAAATAAAGATTTAAAGAACATGACAACACCAAAACTTTTCCTAAAAGTTGTGAATCACCTTAATATTTGTAGAACTACCAAGTGTATAAAAACTTAAGTGTGGCAATATTCATGCAAGGCTTTTGATTAGATCATAAAATGAAAAGACGTGCTTGGACAGATCTTTTCACTTCTCTGAGCCTCTGTCTTCCCAGACAGGAAGCAGGTAGCCTATCTCCCCCAGGGACGGGGATGTGGATGTGGACAAAGCCCCCAGCAGAGATGCTAGAACAGAGCCCAAGCGAGGCAATGGACCACTGTGAGTCTCAGTAGTAAAGAGCTGCCATCAACCTCTACTCAGGAACCATCTCCCTGACACAGATGGACAGATTGACTCGTAACCTGCTCCACAGCCCCACATCCTCTCTGCATCACTCTCTTGTTAGGGTCGCCCCTGTGCTTCACATAGTCAGTGCTGAATAAGGGCTTGGATACATCAATGGGTGAATGAAGTCAAGCAGACAGATGGGTCAGGAGCCTGGCCCTCCAGGCCGGGAGGAATCTCAACTCTGCAATTCTGAAGCAGATGCCAAAACATTTCTACTAAATCTTTAAAAAAAAGAACTCCATAACAAAGGACCGATTGCCGATGGCCGCATTCTCCTTGGAACCACATACTCGGCCACGGGGAATGCAGAAGACACTACCGCTTCCACACAACGTGGGACGTTGAGACAGCACCCAACAGAGCCTGTGACGTGGTTTGTACCCATCTTCAGAGAATATTTCACCACAATGCCCTTCTGACCAGGAGAGAAGGCAGTTCTGTGGCAGGGCTCCGGGTCTTGTCCTGTCTGTCTCTACCTTGTGTGTGTGCTAAGTCACTTCAGTCGTGTCCGACTCTTGGCGACCCCATGGACTGCAGTCCACCAGGCCCCTCTGTCCATGGGATTCTGCAGGCAAGGATACTGGAGTGGGTTGCCATGCCCTCCTCAGGGGATCTTCCCGACCCAGAGGTCAACCCCATGTCTTTATGTCTGCCTGCACTGGCAGGCAGTTTCTTTACCACTGCTTACAAAAACAGACTTGGTGACAGGAATGAGGGACGTCCACCAACACGCGCCGCCTCAACCTCCAAGGATGCTGCCATTTCCCAGTCAGGGAAGATGGCACAGAGAGGTTGAGCTGTGCACCCAAGCTGAGCTCGTCAGTGTCAGGACAGAAATGAGAACAAGAGGAAGAGCCAGGCAATTGCAAAGTCCGTGGGAGGTTAGAGGAGAAGCCCCCAGGTCAGCCTCACCACAGCCCAGAGACACAAGTCAGATCCTGAGGTACTGGTCACTCCCACACCTGCCACATCCAATCAACCACGAATCCCACCAAGCTAACCTTCTAAGCATCTCTCTAGGGCCACAATTCAGGCCCAAGCCATCATCGCATGTACCCCAGTGGGCTGAAACAGCCCCTTCCCTGACTCCCCATGCATGTACCAAGGACTTACTATGTGCTACCACCTGATGCCTGTCTGCTCATTTCATTGTCACTCAATCATGATCATGCCCATTTTATAGAGAGGTAAAGCAAGGCTCAGAGGCGGACACTTTCCAATCCAGTGTCCCCGAAGCAATCAAATAACCTTTTTTTAAAAAATGACTGCTTTTTTTGGTGGGGGGGTGCTGCACAGGCTCCTTGTTACAGTGTGCATGCGAGCCGTCTCTAGTTAGAGCACTCAAGCTTAGCTGCCCTGTGGCATGTGGAATCTTAGTTCCCCGATCAGGGATTGAACCCGTGTCCCTTGCATTGGAAGGCAGATTCTTAACTACTGAACCGCTAGGGGAGTCCCTCAAACAAGCTTTTAACCATACAACTCCTTTCACTTCCTGGCTTTCCTTGGATCTGAGCGAATACAGAATAGCTGCCCCTAGCCCACAGCAGCCCATCAGTCACTCTCTCTTGAATCTTTGCTGGGAAGATGGTACAACAGTGTGGCAGTAAGACCAAAAAGGCTGACTTCAGAACTGGTGACATATTTTGTGAGGGCCAATGCAAAATGAAAATAGGGGCTGGGGTGCATGTGTGTGGGAGGGGTCCTTAGTCAAAAGTGAATAAGAATTTCAAGACAGCGAAGTCCAGAAACAGGGAAGGAGTAATTGGACAGAGGGTCTCAGTGACCATATGGGAGGTCATCCACCTATGAATCTGGCCTCCGGAGATGATCTGGGGAAGACACACTTCTTTAAGGAAAGATGAGAAAGCAGAAAGGGCACTGTGCATTTTTACACTTCTTCCAAACAGAGGTTGAGAGAAAGGAGAGAATGGAAGAGGGTGGAAATGAGAGGAAGGATTGTTCTCTGCCTTCCAGGCGTTCATCTTCAAAAGCAGCGACACCAAACATACACTGCACTTCGGGGAAAAACATAATATAAGAAGCAAAGGATGTAGACGCAGGGGTCCACCTGAGATGTACAGAAGTGGAACCTGAGGACCGGGGGCCTGGGCTGTTTTCAGTTTCTCGCAGCTCTTCTTATTAAGTTACAATGTCCTCTAAATTCTGATCATCTCCCCAAGCGTAGCAACACAATTATTCAGAAGATAGGCTGTAGTGCAGATTTACAATGTAAAACTTCCTCAGCTGAAGCAATGCAATTATTCAGAAAATTAAAACACAATTGTCAGAAAAGAAAAACCATTTCACTTGCCTACAAAAGGTACTCTTCTCAGCAAACGCACATATGCCTTACCACCCCTCCCTTCTCCAAAGCCAAAGGACAGGACGAGGCTGTGAAGCAGCAGCCCTCAGAGTCTTCTGGAATTTTCTGTGTGTTTTGGGGTAATGTGAGCCATTTACCAAAACAGAGTTCATGCAAGGAGTGACATGGACCCCAAATGCCTTGGTTTTCTGGGCATTGGAGGGTGTCAGGGTTATGGCTCATCGCCCTGTTCAAGTCAGCCCTGCCCTCACTCCTTGACAAGCTCAGCCTGCTGTAGACAGGGGTATTTTGGCAAAGCCGGTCACCGGAACAGGCAGATCTTTAACTCTTGGCAATTATTAGCTAGATAATGGGCATCGGCGAGGCACAGTTAAATAGTTCACAGGTAAAACATTACTAGGTGGAAGAAGTGGGTTAGCCTTCTGGGAAGCAGATAGACTGGGCTCCCCAGCAAAGACTGATTCATTCTGTGCTAGAAGGATTTACAGAGTTGATTCATGGGTGACCCTACTATCATCGCAAAGCTCAGAACCCTGAGGCTCAGAGGGGTTGTGTCGCCTGCCCAACATCACACAGCACCCAGGTGGCAGACCTGGGCCTGGGTTCCAGGATTCTGGATCCCAAAGCCAGTATTTTTTGCATCATATCTGAGGTTGTCTTCTGTGTGGGAAGAGTTTTTTCAAATAGGCTTATTGAGATGTCATTCATGCAACTGAACCATGTAAATTGTACAATTTAATGCTTTTTGGGATATTCACAGATACACGCAACCCTTGCCACAGTCAATTTTAGAACATTTTTGTCATTTTGTAAGAAACCTGTACCCTTTAGCTGTCACCCCTAGCGCTCCCACCCCGTGTCCCCACCCTAAGCAACCACCAATCTGCTTTTGGTCTCTTTAAATTTACCTGTTCTGGATATTTCAGATGCATGAAATCTCATGACATGTGTTCTTTGGTGACTGGTTTCTTTCAGTTAGCATCCTATTTTCAAGGTTCATCTGTGTTGTTTTTACGACTGAATGGTATTTCATTGTACGGAGTGACCACATTCCGATTACTTGTTCATCAGCTGATGGACATTTGGGGTTTCCAAGTTTGGGCTATTGTGAATAGGGCTGTCAGGAATATTTGCCCACAGGTTTTTCTCGTGGATATTTGTTTTCATTTCTATCAGCAGAATTTTAATCTTACGTGGTGAGGGGATCAGAGAGAATGAGAGACAGATGAGGAAGAGAGAGAAACTAAGACAGAGAGACATTCCTCAGCCACACTGTCACACAGAGACACATGGAGACACAAAAAGAGAGGGTTGGGCATACAGGTAGATGTGATGATATGCACACAGAAAAACACTATGGGAGAGACAGCACCTGGAAACAGAGAGGCTGAGCAAGTCAGCTAGAGACACACAGCACAGACGAGGAAAGGCGGACTCATCTCTGGGAGCAGCCAGGTGCTCTCTCTTCCTCTGCAGCTCTGGGGCTTCCAATCCCTCCAAGGAGTCCTGCCCAGGGCTGAGAGGAGAAGCCCTGTCTTCACAACCCTTGGGAAGTACGGACAAGGTGTGACTCTTGAAAATTGGATGTTCAGTTTAACCAGAAGCTTCCCCTATGGATTTCTGACTTTTTGGTGAAATTTGTTTTAAAACACTGGCCCGCTTTTCTCCTTTCGTGAGTGGAGGCTGCAGAGTCAGGCCCCTGACTGAGTTTCAGGGGCCATGGGGGTGCGGGGACGTGGCCTTCCCGGACAGGAGTTGAACATCCCCAGGTCCAAATATCAGCTTCAAGGCTTGGGACAGTGACCTGGCTCCACAAGACTCAGTTTCCCCAACTGGAAAATGGGCATTTAAAGAAGGTCTATATCAGGGAGTGCTGAAAGGGTTGCATGAGAGAATTCACATGATGGTTTACATCCCTCAAAAATGACATGTAAAAATGCCTAGAATCCAGTAGGTGCTAAATAAGAAACTTCGTTCTATCTTTCCCCCTTTCCCAGCATCTATCTCTCCTTCTTTCTCGCTCTTTCCCTCCCTCCTTACCTAGATGTCTTTATTTACCAGTTGGCAATTGACACTGAATGACTGGAGTCTGTGGTACTTTCTGAGGACTAGGAAGTCACCAGATGTTACTCATTCTTTCTTTGGAAGAAATGCCTTCTTCATCCATGGAGCTCATGAATGAAGTGATACCCTATGGACTGACTCAGGGTCGGTGGTGGTGGGGGGGACGAAAATAAAGGTATAGGGAACATCCATCTTTTAACATCTCCATCAGAGGCCCAGAACTCCCACTCCTAGACGTTTACTCAAAAGAAGTAAAGCAAAATGAAAACAAACTTACACTCACTCACAGATGCCTTGTGATCCTTCCACAGGCATGGAAGCCAACCCACATTTGGTGACACATCCCCACAGCAGACTGAGCAATTGAAAGGGACAAATGACTGATCGGTGCAGCAATGACCTAGGCCAGCAGGCACGAGAAAGCATGTGATTGCTCTCATGTAAAACCCGAGAGCAGCAAAACCAATCATGGCAACGGAAATAGTAGCAGTGGCTGTCTGTGCAAGGAGCACTAAAGAACTTTCTGGAATACAGGAACATTCCTGACTGGGGTCTTGGTGACAGGTCACTCATTAAACTGTAACTTGAAAATCTGTGTGTTTTTGGTGTGTAAGTTATACCTCCAAGAGAAGCCTATTGGGACACGACGTCTGTCGGGGCCCGTCTGGATAACCTGTGTCCGGGACATAGGACATCCTACGTGAGCCTCCTCTGAGGCACCCCAACACCCCACTTACGTCCAGAGGCTCCTCATCCTTGGACGTCAGCGCTTCTCTCTTCCTCCTCCTGGATGGGGACCCAGCTGCCGACGGGGTCTGGATGTTAGACTCCAAATTCCTGAGCAGACTCTGAGTGTCGTCTTTCTAAAACCCAAAGGTGGAGGTGAGCAGGAGAGCATGTCAGAGTCGGTCAGCCTAGTGCCCTGCAGTAGACATCAACTCCCCACTGCCCAGCCGTCGTGTCTATGGTCTCTGCCCCTCCTCCACCGCCTGGACCTGTGTACAGGGCTCCCCTCCACGCCCGCTGGAAATCAACTCCACATCCTTCAGGGCTGACCAGGTGTCACCTTCCTGACAATCCCCCAAAGTCCCATTTCAGTGTCCTCAGGCCCTGGAAGCGCTACTTGGATGGAGGCTCATTCCATTGTTCTTCTGAGTCGGTCGCCACTGCCGCTGCCACCCCCAGTAGCCTGTGAGCTCCTTGCGGTGGGGTAACAGCTTAACACGGACTCTGGTCACAATACCTTCATTCAGTTCAGTTCAGTTCAGTCGTGCAGTCGTATCCAACTCTTTGCAAACCAATGGGCTGCAAGCACTCCTGGCCTCCCTGTCCATCACCAACTAGCGGAGTCTGCTCAGACTCATGTCCATCAAGTCGGTGATGCCATCCAACCATCTCCGCCTCTGTCGTCCCCTTCTCCTCCTGCCTGCAATCTTTCCCAGCATCAGGGTCTTTTCCAGTGAGTCAGCTCTTCAAATCAGGTGGCCAAAGTATGGAGTTTCAGCCTCAGCATCAGTCCTTCTGATGAATATTCAGGATTGATTACCTTTAGGATGGACCGATTGGCTCTCCTTGCAGTCTAAGGGACTCTTGAGAGTCTTCTCCAGCACCACATTTCAAAAGAACCAATTCTTTGGCGCTCAGCTTTCTTTATCGTCTAACTCTCACATCCATACATGACTACTGGAAAATATTTTAATTAGCCAATCAATATATAACATTTTTTTTAATGTGTTCAGTTCAGTTCAGTTGCTCAATCGTGTCTCTTTGCAACCCCATGAACCGTATCCAGGCCTCCCTGTCCATCACCAACTCCCAGAGTGCACCCAAACCCATGTCCATTGAGTTGGTGATGCCATCCAGCCATCTCATCTTCTGTTATCCCCTTCTTTTCCTGCCCTCAATCCTTCCCAGCATCAGAGTCTTTTCAAATGAGTTGGCTCTTCATATCAGGTGGCCAAAGGACTGGAGTTTCAGCTTCAACATCAGTCCTGCCAATGAACACCCAGGCCTGATCTCCTTTAGGATGGACTGCTTGGATCTCCTTGCAGTCCAAGGGACTCTCAAGAGTCTTCTCCAACACCACAGTTCAAAAGCATCAATTCTTCGGCGCTCAGCTTTCTTTATAGTCCAACTCTCACATCCATACATGACTACTGAAAAACCATAGCCTTGACTAGATGGACCTTTGTTGACAAAGTAATGTGTCTGCTTTTCAATATGCTGTCTAGGTTGGTCATAACTTTCCTTCC